>JANHGN010017358.1:35424-62666 GCA_024605025.1 Megaceryle maxima
GTGACAGACACTGGAACAGGCTGCCCAGGGGGGTTGTGGAGTCTCCCTCTCTGGAGATATTCAAAACCTGCCTGGACACGTTCCTGTGTGATCTGCTCTAGGTGATCCTGCTCTGGCAGGGGGGTTGGACTAGATGATCTTTTGAGGTCCCTTCCAGCCCTTGACATTCTGTGATTCTGTGTAATGGTAGCTAAACACATGTTATTCATTTGGGTCCCCAGAATTCAATTTCCCGGGACAACCCCACTCTCATAAAGGTTAATAAAAGCAAGACAGCTCTGCTTGGATTACAACTGGTAATATTTCTATTGCTAGATTATTTATTTCTACACTATTACACTTCAAAGCAGATGGCAGCAGGTTTTTTATTCCAAAGTCATTATTAAGGACGAGCTGCAGTCTGTAGTCAAGCCAGGCAGTGTCACATACAGGTAATGTGGGCCTGAGGGACTGCCTGTCTGATGTCTTCATAGCTTGTGCACACTTCCTTGGCACCTGTTGCCAAGGTCCTACCCAGACCCAAATCCTGCTGTTCAGTTTTCCAGGCTATACCAAGTGCATGCATGCTCTTCTTGGTCTATTGGTCAATATATACATAGGATATCCTGAAGTTCTACAACAGTTTCTTGCTGTTTGGGAAGATGTAAGCAAGCAGGTAAGCTTGGGGTAAGCATATCGCCATGCTGCTGGCTTGGATCATCTGCAACTAGGACCCTTCTTGTTGCTATTTTGTTTTGACTGTCTTTAGATCCTTCAGTGTCTCACTTCAGTGTCTATTTCAGCACATGGTGGAGCCATCTCTCTGCAGAGGTAACTTCTGGCTCAGTGGCTTCCCTGAATTCCTAAGTCACTTCCTTCTATACCTCTGGCATCTGGTTCACAGGCTGGAGGAAAGCAGGAGAGAGATGACATTCCTGGTGTTTCCCAGGCCCATTTTATTCAGTCTGAGAGCATGTCTTACTGTGTAGTTCCCACTCTCCATCATGAGTCTACAATGACAAGGTCACTAAGGGAAAGTCTTGGTGTAGCCCATATAATGCCAATTGGATAGAAAATAGTGGCTGCACAATGTGCTCTTCCATGACATGGCTGGATCCAATCCCAAACTGCCTGGGCCCATGGGAATGCAGTGCAACAGATGGGTATAGTTCTGGTTTCATAGCACCATCATTTTCATCACGGCAGTTAATAATTTACTCGTGAAGTTGAAGCAAAGCTTTCAGTTATTGACAGTATCTGCAGTTGTAAAGTGTGGAAAAGGGAAATTATTTAAAAAACCATCAGAAGCCTTGAGTCTCATTTCATCAGTTCCAGGGCCATCACATGACATGACAGAGACCAGAGTCTGTCTGGGGCCTCAGTCTCACCAGGAAGCCAGCTGACAGTTTGCCATTGTTTCAGTAAGAACAAAACACAGTATTTCCTAAGACCTTGGCCTTGATCACAACATGCATGAAGGGAATAGTAGCTTAAGTGACTAGCATATAGTAGCTAGCTAAAAACTTGAACAGCGGAGACTTGTATTACTCACCATAGGATGAGAACCACAAAAGAGAGACTGCCTGTTATCTGAAAGCTGTTGGAGCTGGAATAGCGGTTTGGGTGGGTCTTGTCTTCTGAGCTGATGTAGCAATTCTTGACATAGCAAGCTGAACTATTTGTCTAGGTATTCATACTACTGACACTCATGGAAAAAAATATCATGTCATGTGCTCCTTCAGAGGCTAGAAGGCTAACACTGTCAAGAAAGGGAACATCCAAATCTTGGAATTGTTGAAAAACAGGATAGAAGTTTAACAGATGGGGTGAATCTGATACTTTCATCTGAATGCCAGCTCAAAGACTCTGAGGGCACATCTTGGAGAAGTTCATGTAAGCAACACTTACTATCAGTATCTGTCTACATTCCTCCTGTTTCTACAAAAAAATTGGGCGATGCATTAATCTATGGTTGCTGTGTGATGGTCAGTGATCTACTTTCAGACCAACACATGTTTCATGCTGTCCTACAATATATGCTTTCTAGCATTTTAAAATTTCCCCTTATTGCTTAGTTTATTATCTTCCACATTTACGAACTTCAGCAGTTTAACTCTATTTTTAACTGTTTTGTAGAGAATCCCCCTGGGCTGGAGAACTCATTAGTCCCTGAGGTGAGTTTTCCCAGAACCTTCTTTCTCTCTGCAGAACCAGTATCTGCAGAATTTCTTCTGTTTAAAAACACTTTTCCCTGCTCCAGTATGATGGACCTGGTGAGACACTCTGACCACCCATATCAGAGTGAAGTGATAAAACAGAAAGAGGGCTGAGGCATCTATATCAGTGAAATGTGAGACAGGAGAGCTGCAGGTTGCTTCTTAGATGGGAAACAACAATAACACCAAAGGGCCAAGTATGGTGCTACATCCCATAAGATGATGGTCCCATTATACCCTTGTTGGCTTGGTTCCTCTCAGAGCCAGGCTGCCCAGCAGGCTCTACAGCAGCCCTGCTGCCAATCAAAGGAGAGATCACCATCATGGGAGATGTGTTTGAAAAACTAATGTTTAGCCAGGTATTGTTTAGCTTATGTGTCTAAGAGAATTGGTCTACAAGCCCATCTGTCTATTCAGCTGTTGATCTTCCAAAAATTTTTGCAAATGTTGGCCAATTGCAACTAAACTTGAAAAGATGGAGATGCCTCCAAAGAGAGACTCAGATGTTTGAAGTATACTGAGGTCATTGAAATATGTGAAAATCAGAGGTTTTTAATACTGCTTGTACTAAGGGAAAGCTCAATCATTACCCAGACTATGACATGACTATGTTTGCACAGCCAAACAGTTCTAGAGGATGAGAGAGAGGAGGCAAGAGAGGAGCACTGTGGGAGAAAAGCTGGCACCATGGAATGACTTTGGACTGAGGTCAGGGTTGGTCATGGAGTTGGGAAGGTGCATTACTGCAGTGATGGAGTACAGAGTGTTCAGGAAGCCAGCCCCTGGGAAACCAGAAATGTCTAGTTCTGCTGTTCAAACACTAGCTCATCCCTATCTCTTGAAGCCAGAGCAGCTCATGTTTTTCTGGGTAATAATGTTAGTCAGTTCCAGGGAAAATAAAAAAAGTGAGATATCAACAGGAGACAGCTATAGTACTGTTGATAGTACTAGCCACTCTCCCCTTCTGCAAGTAGAAGAAGGTCCAAATTACATGACGAAATAAGAACAGCAGATGCCTTCAGAATACAAAATTGTAAAAAAAAAAGGTACTTCATTTGTAAAGCATTTTTGAGAAAATAATTTAAAATACCACCTTTCTTCAGAAAGTTTAAATATATTTTGCGTGGACAAGTCCCAGGATTCCATAGTACAAGCCTGCCATACGTGGTCTTTATTTCAATGTTATTTGCAAGGATATCAGAAAGGTTTACTAACAATGAGAGTTTGCTATTCAAAGTAGACCCCCCAAAAAAGAAAGAAAACAATAACATAAGCAAGAGTACTCATTTTTATTTTCAACACATAGGTCACTGGAGAGCTTGTACTGACTGACAGAATACATTGTAAAGTGACTGCTCAATGAATATAGCACCAGAGCTAGCTATGTTTAAAACCCACATGAAATAAGTTTAACAAAGATTGATCACATGGATTTTCCTTCAGTGAGGTGGGCTGTGACTCCACACCCCAGACCTGAGCAGGACAGCCAAGCTGATACAACATGGAAGGAAAGGGAAAGCAAGTCATGCAAAACCTCTCTGTCACAGGTCGTTGAAAATAAATAAGTAAATATTCCTGACAGGAACATGGACCACTAACACAAATTTCTAAAAACATCCTGTGTATTCACATGGCCTTCCCTTCTCAGCCGACCTAGTCCATTGGTCTGACAGAGTGACACTGCTGTCAAGCCAAAGACAGAAGAGCAAGCCTAGACATGACTTCCCTCATCAGGGTGATGATACAGCCTGAACTAAATCAGCCTTTCTGCAGTAAGACCAGTGCAATAAGATGGCTTCACCCTTCTGCTTAACTGGGGTCCTCAGCAAGGTTCCTCCAGGAGCCATACTGTAGCAATGCAAGAAAGGAGGTATAAAAAAAAATTAACAGTGGTTGCACCCAGAGATCAGCAGAGCTGCTTGTGCACCACCACTCTGCTGAGGTCCTTTGTCTGTTGATGTCCCCACAACATGCTACAGTTCTGGGCACTTCCTTAGTCTAACTCATGCCAGCTAACTGTAACGTAACCTGCAAAGGCAAAGGGCCTGAACAGTTTGGGGAGCATAAGCCAGGGCCTCAACATCACAGGATATTCAGGACCTCAATAGGAAGGCTGAGCATAGGCATACAGACAAAATACACAAGCATGGGGAGAACTAGTTTGAAATTAAATCCATCAATCCTACTGAAAATATGTATTAGCAATATACCGTCCTTAATTGTTTGTTCAACAACATGTTCCAAGCAGAAAAAAAACACCCCAGGGGAAACAGACTGTAACTTTACTGGAACTGTAGCTAAGAGTGGTAAAAATTAATAAAGGCCATTTCTTTTCATTGCTTTAAAGCACAAGGTCTGGCCCAATACCACAGGATTCTTCAGGTTGCTTTTAGCAGACTCTACTTTGGGATTATCAAGAGCAAGGCAAAATGGCACCATATGACACACCTTTGCCCAAACAACTATTTTTGACAGGCAAAAATAGATGAGAAAAACTTTGGCCCACATGAACCTTTTGTTTGCCTTCCCCCATCTAGTAACATGTTAAGGCTATGCAATTACTGACTTCCTATTAAACCACACCTGTATTTAGCATGCTATACATTTGTTACATAAAGCCAGTTGTTTCGTCATAGCCCAACAATTAAAGAAACAAACCTTGAATTTAGAAGCCTCTGGATCGAACTCCTGATCCACCAGAGACTCCTAATGTAGCCCAATGTATCCCACTTTCTTTCAGACTCCTAACCAACTTGCATATGCTAGAACACTAATTGCCTGGGTTCATTCTGTAGTCACTGGAGAGAAAGAGGCCTCATCATATGGTGATGAAAATTTCAGGTGAGGTGAATCACCCTGTCACTTTTTATAGTCAATGGTTAGGAATCATTGCAATACCTATAGTGGACAGCTTGAACATAAATTTCTCTGTGCCTCACTCTACCATTTGTACAACAGGGAAAATTTCCTGCTCCATACTGAGAGCACTGTTAAAAGGATGATTTATTAGAGGTTGTTAGGAACTCAGGAATTTGGTGATGGACATAGGGAAGGAAAGGGTAGAGGTATCTTAAGTTAATATAAGCAATTAACATAGAAGTTTTAGACAAATATATTATTTTTTTCCCCTTACCCAAAATACATAAATGAAACATGGCCTATATTATAAGTGCTTGTAGACAAAATTTCCCAGAAGTCCTTTGGGTTCAACAAAATATTTATCCAATCTTTTCTTCATATAGATGTAAAGCAATGTTACCAGAAGCAGCAGCACTAATGCAGCTCCAAGTAAGACTCCAAGGACAATCACTGCCACTTTCCAGCCAGAACTTATTCCAGTTGACGACTGAGTGGGCAGAGCTGGAAATTTAAATGACATTTTAGAAATGTTAGCTAGAAAAAGTAAAAAGTAGGTGTAAGAAAGCTTGGAGCCCTAAGAAACAGCTGCATTTTACTGTTAGGCAGCTTTGAAACTTCTGAATAATATTTAAAATGGGTTTCTATGTATTACAGGTCTGTCAGCTAGAAAATTTTATGGTCAACTCTCTGTCTGAAGGTCCTTGTGATCTATTGATGACATCCATAATCAGCAGCTCTGAGGATTTTCTTGGTGGAAAGTATCTGGACGGTTGTCTGAGGAGAGAACTCCAAACTGTACTTTAATAAAGAGTCACCTCAACATGTGAAAAAGGGCCACAAAATGGAGGTGTATGTAATTTAAACCTCTCAGTACTCCTTATACTTGTACAAGCAACGTTGTGAAATTAATCAGGACCTAGTCTGCCCGCTGTACTCATACATACTCATGCCTTGTTCCACAAGACAGACCTCTGAACCCAAAATCTCTAAACTGATAGGCCCAAACCAGAAAGCTTCCTGATTGCCAGATAAAGGCAATGAAACACCTGTAGCACATGTAAACATATCTTATCTCTGTGGTAAAGATATGTGCAGTAATGGTGGAAAGGCACATAGGCTGAAATATAGTGCATTATACAAAGAGAGGGTATTAACCAGGGCAGAAGGACCATCTGTATTGCACAAAAAGCCCCAGCTCATAGGAGCTCAAGTCAATAAGCACATTACCATTACCATGAGCATGACAAACGCAGTATTTGGATTAATATCATTCTACACAATTTCTACTTTCTCAGTCTCTCTGCATCTCTGCAGTACTTTGTGTCGCTAAGTCCACAGTATCTCTTGCAGGGGCCAAAGGTTTTTGAGGGTTGTCCAACAGAAGAGGTGAAACCTTCCATCACATCTCTATCAAGAGAGAAGTATTGCAGATGCCACTACAGAAGTCTCCTCATCCCCATCTCCACTGAAGGCCAGTCTTTTAGGGTCAGCATGGAGAGTACAAAGGTGATACATACTGCAACAAGCTCACCTAGCCCTCCTTCTATGTGAAGAGAACCCATCATTTGTGTCTCTATCTGGGTATGTGTAGTGTCTCTTTAAAATAGATCCATAATCTACATGATAGACTATGTGTTTTGTGATGTTTAAATAAGTTATCTCAAATACTTGAATCTCTTAAAAAGAAAGAATTTAATTTATCAGCTTTTGTGAAGAGCAGAAGATCTACCCCTTAATCCCCACACCATCACAGAGAAGCTGTTTCAGCATCACTTACATTGTGCAGTTATTACAGTTTGGCCACCAAAGCTGCTTTTAAAGACTTCACTTAATTGTGCCTGTATAACATTCGCATCGATGGGCTCCTGTCTTTGCAGTAGAGAGATAAAATAAACAAACACGCTCCCAGGTTTGAATCCAAGCACAATTATATCAAAATGGTCATCTTTCAGTTTAATGCGCATTTCTTTAACAATCTGTGTAAATTGAAAATTATATTTATTCCATGTGTCAGTCAAGTGAGGCAGAGGAGAAATACACACATCAAACATACATCAGCATGCACACAGCAGGATGTTAATTTTCGGCACTTATCATTCCTTCAGGGTAATTGCTTTGGAATAACAAGTAAATGAATAATGACAGTAATTTTTGTCTATACCACTAAAAAACTTACTGAAGGAGGATTCTGGAACAAGGCATGTTCTGCAATTGAAAATATGAAATCAAAGTTTGACTTCCAAAGCAGTAACCTGTTTAGCTAGCTATCAATAAATAATGCATTGAAACTAGCTGTCTTCCTCCACAGCCTACAAACCCATATGGGACCACAACTGGACAAAATTTAGAATCTAGAAAGAACACTTAGCATTTCTTAAGTTTTCTTCAGTGTCCCCTAGATTTTTTAACATGTACAACTAAAATTCAGGCTTGGTCATGCACATACCAAAAGTGAGGAACTTAACATGGGAGGTTTAGAAGAAATAAAATGGCATCACCATTGATAATCACCAGATTATCAAAATCAGGATGTTACAAAATAACTATGCAAAGAGAGACAAGGGTCTGATTTGTCTCCCAGTCATTTGGACGTAAACTAAGTGTAAACCCATTACACTAATTGGAATTATTTCAGATTTACACTGATGTCTCCAAAAGTACAGTCTTGCCCAGTGCTTTCAAGTGGATACAGGGCAAGAACAAGCAGTTCTTCCTTCTAAGTAAGACTGGTTGAACCATTTCTGTCAGGACTAATCTTTACAGAACATTAGGTCCTTGATTCAACCCACTAATACAAAGGTGTCTTCTTGCTGTGGATAAATGATATGTTACCTGAAAAGTCTAAAAGATTACTGCTTTTCACAGATAATAATGAACCTTGTTCTGAGTCACTGCTCTACCTCCATCTTTCTTAGTGGGATAAAGCCCCACCCCAAACTACATGCTGCATTAAGTTCTCTGGCCAGAGACTCCAAAAATGCTTTTCTTTTCCTCACCACAATGAGTGGTCTAGAGAGAAAACCTACAAAACCTACAGAACTACACCTACTGTGTGGTAATGTGGAGTTTAGAAGAAATAGTCCAATATTCAAATCCTAAAAGAAAAATCCAATGCAGAAATTGACTACGTTTTCAGTCACGTTAGTACAGTCTCTCTTTGGTTTTGCCATTTTTTGAAGAAAAGTGTGATAACATTCATGCTGACACATTGCACAAGGCCTGAATGAAAGCTTAATATAAGACAGTAAAGAGATTCCTGTTGCATTCAGTCAGGGTGGAAGAAGCCTTTTAAATTCACCATCCATGAAATGGAGCTGCTAGCAGTCATAAGACAAGGTTACCTCTGAGCTGGAATTGTGGGAACAAATTAATTACTGCTTATCAAATCTGTGGAAATTCTTAGCTAAAAGGTATGAGGATCATACTAAAAATAATTTTTTATGTTGGTTATTTAAAAGCTGTCTATCTCAATCTTATGGTAGTTTTACCTTTCCAAAAGACTTATATTTGTCAGGATTCCTGAAAGATTTGTAAATTATTACTCCTTTTCTTTAACATCCTGCTACTGCTGCTTCTGCATCTCAGCCTAATAAAGGCTCACTCACTGTCTCTAACCTTCTGCTTTCTTTCCTCAGTGCCTCCCTGATACAGACTTCTTGATACTTTCTCCAATCCTGCAACCACTGCCATGAAGCAAATTGACAATGATCTGGACTAAAAGGACACACTTGTAAAGGTCCCATATTTCCAAGTACATGTTGAAATGTCATTTTTGAATATTGTTCTTTTTCCATTTCCACTGGCTTTTGTAAGGTGGGAGAAAATAAGCGAAATAAGAAATTCCTTGTGCTTATAAAAAGAAAATTTTCAGGTGCCTTTCATTAAGTATCTTACATTTGAAGATGAGCTAGGGGACATGCCCCTCCTCATTGGACAACATGCTTTCTGTCCTTCAGTCAAGACAGTTCTTGTACTTCCTATGCTGTTTAATCAAGGAGGGATTATCTTTTTCTTCTGTCACAATCTTGATTTAACAATTAATCTAGGACACTAATGTTGCTCATCACAAAACTTTTCTTAGTTCATTCATGATGACAAAAAAGATTACAGCAACTTACCTCTGTTCTGATCCTTTCAGTCATTGCTTTGTAGTCTTTGCTATCAGAGTTATAAAGAGTATGATTAAATGTCTGGCTTTTTAACAAAACACTGCAGGCAAATGCTTGGTTATCTGGAAGAAAAAAGTGAAACAATCAGGTGAATCCCAGGATTTGACTGCATGATTGCTTTTTGGATTTGATTATCTCATGTATTTATTATGTTGATAATAGCAGAAACTAATTATATAAAATATTATGGAAGTGTGTCGTGCATCTAATGCATTGGCTTCTGAAGCTTAAGATTTGAATCTCTTCCTCTTCAAATTTGTCAGCCATCACAATCCTTACAACATGTTAGTCATTCCTGCATTATTCAGGGTGAATTCTACTAAGTCAACAGCCATTCTCCCTTTGATTTCAGCAGAAGCAAGATCAGCCTGTTAGAATTTGCAAGACACTATGTTTAAATATTCCTGAGTAGGTGGATGAGCCCTAAGCCAAAAGAAGTATGCTTTAAATAGAAAAGTCCAGACTTAAAATAGAACTGGAAGCTGACACTGAAGTTTAGTGAACACATCTTCCTTACCAAAGAAGTGCGATCTTCAGATATTGTGTGAGTTGACATAATACAGCAGATGGCAAAATACTCAGGAATGATACTATATTGTGGAATAATACTTCATTATTATGAATAAACAAATTTTCAAATTCTGTAAAACTTACATGAGCATATAGTATCAGGACAGACAGTATTTTGTGGTAAGCAAAACTCAGCTCTGTTGAAACAGGAAACAGGGTCTGTAAAATAAATTTAAAAATCAAGGTAATTTTATCTGTGCTTTCATGATTGTTGCTAGTACAAAAATGATGAAATAGATGAAAACCTTTAATCATGGACAAGGAATCACCTAAGCAGCAGTTCCTTTTGCCCAGTGAGAACTTAAAACTGCAGATTATAAAAATGGAGTGTTTCAAAAGAGACACAGGTGGTGGGTGGGTAGGTGGTATTTGAGAACTTTACTGAAATAACATTGAGAACTCTAACTTCTTATGGAGTTAAAGATGTAGGTTGTGCTGTTACAAGCTTGTACAACTCAGGTAAACTAGGTAGAGTTTTCTTAAGTAAATCACCTGCAATTTTATTTTAAAACAATATGCCTCATGGAGCCTCAAAACCTGAGTATGCTTGCCTGGACTGGCTAATCTGAATTATTTAAAAAGGGTCAAAACAGCAATAAAGGGTGGTACTGCATTCTTATTATGGTTAGTTCATTGTGTACAGCTCTAGCCCTATTCACAGAACTGAACATAATCTTGCACTCCACATAGGATCCAGATGACTTGGTCTTTATTGTTCTTTTTAATTAGCTCACAAACACTTTTCTAGTGGGGCAGATGGCTTCATAGTATAAAAGGAAATAAAATTTATCTTTTCTTTTAGAATAGGGAAAGTAATAAATGAAAGCCAGTGGACTAAAATATTGAAAGATTTGAATAGAAATTATGATGTGAATTCCTTGGCTATGTGGTCCTAAAGCCTAAAATAGAGGGTAAGTCCATAAGAAGGAACCTCACATTCAACTGCTAGAATAATTGTCCTAGAAGGGTTTTTAGAATAATTAGACAATCTATTAGAGAACTGAAAAAAAAAAGGTTTGCAACAAAGGTGAGTTCAAGAAATGATGGGAAAAAAGTTAGAACTGCCAGAAGTCAAGTTAGATCTTTCAAAGGATATTAAAAGAAATCATGAAAATTTTCTCAGCCACTGAGAAAGTATGATAAAGTGCAATACAGTTTTATCAAGTGTGGATCGTGCCAAAATAACCAAGTAGCTTCCTTTGACAAGACAAGCTGACTTTCAGATCTCTTCCAATGCTAGAAAAGCAGTATTTATACAGTGCCAAGTGGTGGAGAAAATATTTGTCTAAAGGAATTGGCTAATGGGCAGATGGTAATGAGTAGCTTTAAAAGAAGAAAACTTTAGAGGGACACACACACATTTGGTATTCTGTGATAATCAGTCCATGTCTAGAATTTGTTTAACATTCCCACTATAGATCCTGCCAGAAAATGCAAGAGGTTGCTTATAAAGTTTGTTGATGGCACAATTCTAGTAGGTGTTATTAACACAGGGGAGAATTTGAAGTATCTTCCAGAAAGAAATGGATGAAGCTAAGGCTGGAGCAGCAGCCCTAGGATAACATTCCTTCAAAGTTGTGCATTTGGGGATTAGTAATAAAAAGGCTTCTCTAACTTGGAAGCACAAACATTGAAAAGGACTTCAGTGCCTGAGCTGATCACAGCTGTAAGGCAATAATGAAAAAAAACATATGTTGTCCTATGATGCATCGTTCAATTCATTTCCAGTAGAGATGGGAATACTAGTGATATGGTAAGTGAACTGGTGCAATCTTGACTGGCTGGCTGTGTGTAATCTCAGTTGCCCACATTCAAGAACTGTGACTTCTATCTCAAAGAAACAAAGAGAAGAGTGGTAGGACCTCCAAGGCAGTGAATAATTCTTCTTAAGAAAGGAAACTAGGAAAGAATGGCTTGTCTAGTCTAGCAAACAAAGGGTGAGAGCACTGTCTGTAGGAAAGTTCCTAATTCTATCATGGAGGGAGAACATAATATGAGAAAAGGGAGAAAGGAGAGTATTTAAGCTAGTGGGCAATGTTAGCACAAAAAGCAAATGAATCTGGATTTGCCATGGATACTTTTAGGCTGGAAATCTGATGTTTTCAGAATATCAGAGCACTGAAATTGTGGAACTGGTTTTCATTTGGAATAGTAGAGGGAAAATGCCTAGGACCTCTTAAGATGGCTTATAAATGAGTTGATGAGAACCCTCTATAATTTTTATCTTATAACTAACTACATATCTGTACTTAAATAGACCACCTGTAAACCTTGTTAAGAGGCAGGTATGGATCTTAGGCTCAGCACTGCTGTAAGGGCACACACAGTTTTTGTGTGGGCAGAGGAAGATTTTTCAAGAAAAGTGAGTGTTTTCTTCCTGCAACATATATTGCAGAGGTACCCGTAATGTAATGACTATCAGTGAAGAGACATTTCAGCTAAGAAGGTCCTGTTCAGTGCTCTGGATGCTACGATGTTGGATCTAGGTTATATGTACAGTCCCTGAACAGTTTGTAAGGAAGACAGTGTCACCTGAGAGGCCCTACAGGGCATTTGACTGAGCAAAAGGATGTAAACATTCGTGAATATATACTTTCCAAAAGTTACTTTCCAGGTGTATCTGAAATTTTAAGAAGAAATATAGCATATGTTCTACTTATTATGCGTTAGTACAGTGATACAATTAAACCACCTGTCTTAATGTCTATATTCTAGGATGAAATTAAGAAGATAACAATGACAATTAAGGGCTGCCTGCATTCACAAAAGCATGTGCAAACTAAACTTCACATTACCAGAGTATTTCCCGTTATATTTACAACCAAAGTACCCTGACTTTTGTATGGAATTATCTGGTTCAACAATACAGCATGGTCGGACTAAGCACAGAATAAGCGCTTACTTGTGCAAACTGTTGTTTAATCCAAGTAGTCCTATCCAAGTAAAGGGATTAATCAGATAAATAAAGATGATTTACGGGAATAATAGTCTATGAAATCAAATCCAAATCATATAGGAAAAAAAAAAAAAAAAAAAAAGTGATAGTATATTAATTAAAAAGAAATGAGAGGATGATTGAGGAAATACCTGTTCGGACAGTAACTGAAGTCCAGCTATTCTCAGCACAAGGTAATACTGCCACAGATATTCTGTATACGTGACCAGGAAGTAAATGTTCAAATGCAGTTTTTGTCTCTTTTGTTGTCATTCTATCTAACTCCTGGTTTCCATCCATGAGGGAGATGGTGTAGAGGCTGCCTCTCCTGCCACTGGTCCAGCTGAATTGTATTGCTTCCCCTGTCACATTCTGAACTTCAATAGACACTGGCACTGCAAAGTGAAAAAGTTTCATACAGCTGAGGGTGATTCATTTCACTTCTGCAATTCTTTATATTTAATATTGAAATAAAAAATACAAATTAAACCAATGTAAATCTTCATGAGTTTTCTTAGGGCTGATTTCAACCTTTCACCTCATTCTCCTAGAAGAGCAGAAATAAACTCCTTGTGCTGTAGATATAAAACATACATTAATGTACTTTATTTCATGACTCCAAAATACAAAGGGGTGACCTACTTGCTTCTAGTCTTTCTCACCACAGGCAAGGCAGCTGCTCTGATGAGTGTTCTGAAGTGGACTGCTACTTCACTCATACTGAAATCATCAAGAGGTTAGATTACTAAAATGTCACCAGGAAAACCTAAGTTCAGAACAGTAGACAGGTATTTAATAAATGTGCTTCATAATAACATTAAGAAAAGTTACCTTTCACAGTGATTTATCACTGGAGGCAGGCACCCACTGAAACCTTACTGGGTCCAGGAGGGCTTTGCTGAGGTGTGGAAACTGCCTTGATTGATATTTGTATGATTATATGTTTTCAGTGGTTCTCTCAGGCTTCCCTTTCTGAAATTATATCCAGAGATTGCACTTTGCAGCTGATTGCCCTGACCCCTGTGCAGGACCTTGGAGTTGGACTTGTTGAACTTCATGAGGTTGGCATGGGCCCACCTTTCAGGCCTGCTAAGGTCCCTCTGGATGGCATCCCTTCCCTCCACCATGTCAACTGCACCACACAGCTTGGTGTCATTGTCAAACTTGCTGAGGGTGCACTTGATCCCACTGTCCATGTTGCTGACAAAGATGTCAGATAACACCAATCCTGGTACTGACTCCTGAGGAACACTACTTGTCACAGGTCTCCACTTGGACATCGAGACATTGTGAAAGACCAAGTTATACCTCGTCATGCATGTGCATGTCTCCTGTTGAATTTCATGAGAGCACTGACTCCAAATCAGGGTAGGAGTAACCTCGTAGATTTGCATTCAGTACTATTGTGCTTTAAAAATGGAAGTCATATCCCCAATTTTATTTTTTTGTTTGGTTGGTTGGTTGGGTTTTTTTTGTGTGCAGAATAGAAAAAGGCTGCATTCTCCTCTTTTCTGTCTTAGCTTCACTTTTTTAATCCACTAAAAAATGATGAAATATTAATTACAGCATATTCTTTGAAGTCAGCAGAAAGCCACTTGGCAAAAACTAAAGGTGCACTAGAAGAGGATTACTACTGAAACTAACAAGAATTAAGTTAGCACAGATAAATTCAATGGAATTCTCCCACAGAAGCAACTGTCTCTAATATTTCATAAAAGGGGTATTTTGAAACTCAAACAACAACAAGTAAAATTCCAAATGTCCTGGGATATAACTAATTTTTCTTCTTAGTAGGTGTATTAGTGCTGTGTTTTTGATTAAACATGGGAATTGGGATGAGAGGAATGTTGATAATTTACTGATGGTTTTAGTTGTGGCTAGGAATTCAAGGACTTTTCAGATTCCCATGTCTTGCAAGTGTGCAGGTGAACAAGAAGCTGGAAGGGAGCATAGTTAGAGCCACAAACCAAAACTGGTCAATGGAATATTCCATATCATAGAATGCAATGTTCAATACTGGGGGGGGACGACGACACACAGGCAGCTGCATGCTTCCCATATTACAGTTTCAGGAGTTTCTTTGCTCTGGGACCACTGTCTGAAACAGGCTGAGCATTGGTCAGCAGGTGGTGTGCAATTGCATTGTGCATCACACATTTGAATATTCTATTAATAATAATTTGTTATTATTTTTATTTTATTTTATTTCAATTATTAATTTTTTTTATCTCAACCTACAAGTCTTCTTACCTCTACACTTCCAATTCTCTGTCCCCCATCCCCCCTGAGCATGGGGAAGGTTAACAAGCAGCTGCATGGTGTTTGGCTGCCAGCCAGATTCAAACAACAGCCACTTTACCTATGCAACTATCAAATAACTTTATCTATGCAACAAAACTGTGTAGCATTTTACCTCTGTGGCACACAACACTGCATGAGCATAAAGCAAAACTTTTCAAATAGAACATCAGAGTGGACCTGTAGTTTCTGAGAAAAAATGTATGTATAAGGAGCCAGTCATATACCTAGATTAAATTCCCTACTTGAAAGATACACTGTAACAAGCTAAAATTCTGAGATTAGTAAGAATAAAAGGAAATTATACTCAATTCTTCCAACAATACAAGAAATTAAATTTAGTATTACCTATCAAAATACTCACAGCAATTTACAGTAAAAAAAGGATAAATAGATGTTGATTTCCTAAAATTCATAATGGATTCAGTCACCAAAGATGTGTCAGGGAGGGTCTTGGCATGGGGTTCAGTCGTTGTGCTGCTCCCCGGGTTTGTGACGGGATTTTCATCTTTGCTAGGAGGAGTCGTGGCACGGTTTACTGGAGAGGCCATGGACGTTGCAGACAAAGGGCTCCCTGTGGAAGCTGAGCTGGGCCCCATCTCTGACATGGTCTGCCCCAGTGTGAGGGATGATGAGGTGATCCATGCTGCCTGCGTCTCCACATTGCCAGCCAGTGTGGACAAAAGGTTGTCCTGGGTGGTATCTGAGGTGGGAGACGTGCCAGCAGCAGAAGTCAATGGCTCAGGGCTGGGCATGCTGGGAGCTGGGCTGTGCATCACCATCTTTGCTGTCACAGTGTCTGACCCTACGCTTGTGACACCAGGACTGGAGGAAGAAGTGAAGGACACTAGTGTCATAGCTTGGTGGGACATTTTGGTCAAGAATGCCTCAGTGGTATCACTGGTGCTGCTTTGCTGCAGGATGGGAGTGGCAGCTGAGAAGCCCACAGGAGATGAGGAGGAGTCACTCGTTGATGGTGAGCTGGGCCTGAGAGACACAGGAGCAGCACTACCCCTTGCTGTGCCCATGTCGGTAGCAGTGACATCAGGCCTCATTGTTGTGAAGAAGGGGCTCGTTGTCTCACTTCCAACAGACACGCCAAGTGAGCTTCCTTCTGGAGCTGACATAGTGGGCACAGGCTCAGTCATCCTTTCTCTCCCTGGCGTTCTTATCATGGAGGGTGTCACCAATGATGTGTCAGTGGAGGAAAGGGACATCTTGGCACTGGGCTCAGTTGTCATGCTGCTCCACTGGTTTGTGGTGATGGGATTGTCATCTTTGAAGGGTAGAGTTGTGGCATGGCTCACTGCAGAGGCCATGGATGTGGCAGGGAAGGGACTTCCCATGGAAGATAATGCATCTGATACCTCTGCTGTAGCCTGCCCTGGCATGAGGGATGATGAGGTGAGCCATTCTGCCTGTGTCTCTGCAATGATGGCCTGTGTAGATAAAAGGCTGCCCTTGGTGGTATCTGAGGCAGGGGATGTGCCAGCATCAGAAGCCAATGGCTTGGGGCTGGGCACGCTGGGATCTGGGCTGTGTGTCACTGTCTCTGCTGTTACAGTGGCCGACCCAATGCTTGTAACACCAGGAGTGGAGGAAGGAGAGAAGGATGCAAGTGCCATGGATTCGTTGGATGTGGTGGCCAAGCCTGCATTAGTGGTGTCACTGGTGCTGCTTTGCTGCAGGATGGGAACCACAGAAGATGAGGAGGAGTCACTCATTGATGGTGAGCTGGGCCTGAGAGACACAGAAACAGCACTACCCCTTGCTGTGCCCATGTCGGTAGCAGTAGCATCAGGCCTCATTGTTGTGAAGAAGGAGCTCGTTGTCTCACTTCCAACAGACATGCCAAGTGAGCTTCCTTCTGGAGCTGACATAGTGGGCACAGGCTCAGTCGTCCCTCCTTCCCCCACCATTCTCATCATGGAGGGTGTCACCAATGATGTGTCAAGGAGGGAAAGTGAAATCGTGGCATTCAGCTCTGTCATAGTGGTCATTGAGCTGTGTGTAGCCATGTAATTCCTGCTGTCTTGCTCTCTGCTTGTAGAGCCTTTTGTTTGGTTCTGAGGGGAGCTATTCTGTTTTCTTGTTCCTCCTGTCAATGCCATTATAGTCTCTGTACCTGTTAGCATTTGAGAAATGTTCTTTGTGAATATTTGCCCTTTAATTATACAAAGTACTTTAATACTCTACATAGTATAATTATGTTCTCGTGTGAAGATTTTATTTATCATTCTCCTCTTCATTTTTTTTTCATTTCCTTCCTCATTTTCAATTACATACATTCTTTGCCATTCCTTCCATGAGTTTTCTATGCTATTTCCTTTTTCTGTTGCATAGATTCAAGGAGCACTTTACCTTACTGTTTTCCTGATAATATTTTTTTTCTGTCTCATTTTAGAGACTATTACCTTGTTATATGTTTTGCTGTTGCTACACCACATAGTCTTCAAGTTCTTTCTTCATGTTTTTTTCTGCCTTAAATGTTTTCTTGTACACTAAGGGACATGGTTTATTGGTGGACTTGGCAGTGTTATGATTACAGTTGAATTCAATGATCTTAAAGGTCTTTTCCAACCAAAATGATTCTATGATTCTATGATCTCTCTAAAGTAAAATTTCTAAATTCATTATTAATTGTTTTCATCATCATTTTCTCCTCAGCTGTTTGTATATGCTTTACTATTTCAGTTTATTTTGTAAGACAGTTATGTCTTTGTCAGTTACTGGTTATCAGACAGGAGAGAAAGCTTTTTCTGTGCATCTCCTGCATCATAATAATCATAGAATCTTTTAGATTTGAAAAGACCTTTAATAATATCAAGTCCAACCATTAACCTCACACAGCCAAATCTACCATTAAACCATGTGATTAAGCACATCTACGTGTTTTTTAAATACTTCCACATAAGTGAGTGATATAAAATGCACTGCCAGCCCAAACTGGCCCAACTCATCCTCTTCCATTACATGGCAGCCATGACACCAGCATGGTATGGAAAATCCCAGGGCATGCTTCAGGTGTCCATCCTGGCTGTGGCCCCCTCGCAGCTTCTGGTGAACATTAACTCTTTCCTAGCCAAACTCAGGACAAAAAAGAATTCCAAGTTCTATTTTTGCCTTGTGCTCATTGCATAGCTGACGTTTGCCTGCCAGCCTCAGAGCTGCAAAGGCTGTTGGTTTGTCACTGGTTGCAGGCAAGGCAATGTCTGTACAGGGCATGGGAAGGACAAGGAAGGAATGCAAGGGTCTGTCAAGCAAAGAAGGGGGCCTACTTGAAAGGCATAGGAAAAAGGGGGCACTGGAAGCTGAGCCATTCTTGTTCAAAAAGAAAAGGGCTTGGACTCATCTGACAACCCCTGCACCCCTGCAAACCCCAACTGTCACCAAAGGTAACATCTATCATGCTTTTAACAGAGAAGCAAAGAAAAAATAAGAAAGCTCCCTATGGCTATTAAGATCAGTCTTGTCTAGCCATCTTCACTGCAGGAAAAACTGCTGTGTAGCCTCAGAAAAAGGAGCTTTCTTTCCTTTTTGAACCAACACAGAATCATAGAATTGTTTTGATTGGAAGAGACCTTTATTAAGATCATGGAGTCCAACTGTCAACCCAGCACTGCCAGGTCACCACTAAGCCATGTCACTAAGCTCCACATCTCTTAACCACTTCCAGGGATGGTGACTCCACCAATTCCCTGGGCATCCTGTTCCAGGGCTTGAAAACCCTTTCAGTGAAGTAATTCTTCCTAATATCCAACCTAAATGTCCCCCGGTGCAACTTGAGGTTGTTTTCTCTTGTCTTATTGCTTGTTATGTGGCAGAACAGACCAATCCCCCCACCTTGCTACAGTTTCCTTTAAGGACATGTAGAGAGTGATAAGGTCTCCCCTGAACCTCTTTTTCTCCAGGCTAAACAACCCCAGTTCCCTCAGCTGCCCTCATAAGACTTGTTTTCTAGACCCTTCACCAGCTTTGTTGCCCTTCTTTGGACACACTCCAGCACCTCAATCTCTGTCTTGTAGTGAGGGGACAAAACTGAATGCTGCTTTGAATGACATAAAACTAGACAGTAAGAATAAAGAAAAGCAGCCCTTTGAATTTCTACATGTTAGTTCAAAAAACTCTTGCAGTACAGTGAGAACACAGCATAATACATCCTAGTCCATGCTTTCTTATGAGTCTTTTCTCAAAGAGTCTCTCAGGGGAAAAAAAATGGCAAAATAGATCATTCATTGGTCTCATAACTAAGCTTAAGGCTAAAAAAGAATTCATAATATCTCATCTGACTGCACATTACATCTTTTAGATGAGATTTTTCTGAATACTTTGCACTCATTCTTTTTACTTACAGTTTTATGTCCCTACTAAAATACCTGCTGAAATACTACACACTGAAGAGAAGTAAAAAAAACCCCAAACCCTGTAAATATTGCATGTTATTGCATTTTATAATTTTTAGACATCCAGTCCCCCCCACCTCCTCAATAATTGTTTCAAATGTATCTCAAGGACATCCTCTAAGTATATAGCAATGGTAAATAATAAAACAGATTTTAACTTACAGAGAAAGCAAGAAAAAGTGATATACCAGAAGTACTTCCAAGTCCCCATGTTGAGTTTTCACCTCCTTACTCTTTCCACTTGTGAAACTAACATTTTGAATTGAAGACTTCAGTGATTTAAACTGGGGTGGGGCTACCTTGTTACATCTCAGCCTGAGCTAGTCTCTCACGCAAGTGGGACCACAGCCAATGGTTAACGAAATTCTCATACCTGGCCTGTACTTTAATAAATTCCAAAGTTTTCTGTTGAACTATGTTTGCTTTTTGTTAATGGAGCAAAGTCTGAATGTGATCCAAAGGCCAGTGAGTCAAAAGGAAAGACAGACAGACTTCAGTGACCAGTGCGTCACACCTGAACAACATTTTGTTCAGGATATTCAATAAGCAGACTATCTTAACCTGAAGCAAGGGCAATGCATGACTAATATACAGTACTGAGGAGCCTTGAGTCCAAAAGTCTTTCTCTAATCAAGAGATACAATTTTTTTTTCCTCCACATTTTCATATATTTTTAATCATTTAGGAGAAAATGTTTAAGTATTCAGTTCTAACTTGGATTTTTACTGTATTAGAATGGAAAATTGCTAGAAATGCACCAGACATCAGCCTTTGATTCTCTAATACTGTAAAGAGGCTGGAGTGGTTGTAAATCTCTTCTACTTCACCTCTTTGAACTAGGTAGAAAATACTGAATAACCAGGGCCCTCATTCTTAGCTGGGTTTATCCACAATTTTTTATCAGATAAGCTCCTCCTAACTATAAGTAGTTGATACAGACAGTCACTGTTGGCCACCTGCTTTGGGTCACAACTTTACCCCAGTGATACCATAGCCACCTTCCTTCTCTTCAGTGACAAATCTTTATAGAAACTTCAGATCTCTGTGCGCCTCTCAGTGACTAAAACATTTACAGCATGTCATTTTTTTAATACATTTGCCTGCCTGAGGTTTATGCTGGTAAAAGCCTTCATTAAATCATTTTCAGTGAGATTTTTTTTCAGCCACACTGTGTACAGAGGAATGCTGATAAACAGACCAGGCACTTGTGGTCCTCTGCAAAGGGAAGGGGCTCCCTCTTACTCTGCCATAAACCATGGGTTAATACCTGCCTCTCTGGGGGGTGCTACCAGTGGACAGCAAAAGCATCAAATAGACTTCTATTTCCTGTACTCCCTGTCTGGAGTAGAGTGGGGTGGAGTGGAGCAGAGCAGAATAAGGCCTGAAGAAGGAAGATCATTATTTACCTGAGCTTTTTTTCAAGTTTTTTATTCATATGCCAAGATCTCACATATCTTTAACGATATAAATACTGGATTTTGCTCCAGTAGTTACATTTTGCAAAATTGGTTTAATTTCTGTTTGACAGGGAAGTAAGATAAAGTCACACAGTCCTTGAAATGAACCCAGGAAATTACACTGTTGTTCTCTGATGGGAGGTAGCAAATTTCAGCTTTGTGCATTGTTTGATGTAGGAATTCCTGAGGCAGTCACATGTTTTTTTAGCAATTGCTTGTTTGCAGCTTTAACTGAAATGCTTAAAGAATGCATAAGAGCTATTTCTTCTTGCATAAATCATTGGAAAGTCCATCTTCCTTTTACTTAGGAAGCCAATGCCTTCAGGCTCCTCTTTCTCTTAGAGTCCCATCAGCCTAACACCAGTCTTTTGCTCATACACAGCTTGAGCATTTTTGGTGGTACCATTCCACACACAAGGGTAGTGTTTAGAACTAATGCGATCCTATGACATCTCCTGGTCCTGCTCATCTGCTAATAGTGTATAAGCGTCAAAACTCTTGCAAACTAGACAGTCCTGTCCCTATCAAGAGCAAGATATGCCACGCCCTGCCTCTCTTAACCAGGGTCAACTTCTAGGAAATGACATCCATAGAAAGATGGCTGCAAAGTCTGTTAAGTCAGGTATTTATCTACCTTTAAAGAAACACCTCTGTTTTTTAGTGCATAATAACATTAATTTATATGAAATGAGAAGTTCTTTATGAACCAAAAGAATAAACAAAAATAAATTTTGCTCCAAAAGCAAACTAACTTCTAATTCACCTTGCCATATATTTCACCATAACAGCTGATTTCTGGCAAGAGCAGAGCAAGTTCTACCACATGCCTTAAAGTATGAGAGTTCCCAGGATGAAACTGATTACTCTTCTCAAATTATTTAAATGCCTTTTGACTCATCCCACCAACCTATAAACTCAATATTTGACTGAACACCCACTTCTTACATGTGTCTTTTAAAGCTTTTGAGGAAACTCAGACTACACATAGAGGTAGGAGGTGACGATATACAAGGAAATAACAAGATTGAAATGTCATATATTTCACTGGTTAAACATTGCCCTGGTTCTCTGGACTTTATGTTAAAAAAAAAAAAAAAAAACGAAAAACCTTAAGATCTTAATTTCCACCTGCTTGAGGATGCATTGTTAAAAGACTATATTTACCAAGGCCTTAGTTTCCAAGAAAAAAAGGACAAAGCTAAAAGAATTATAGGGGGCAGATGAACTGGCAAAGGCAGTATCTTTTATGCAGTCAAAGAATACAAGGGGGAAAACCCAGAACTGTTGTGGGCATCTAAGACCCTCAGCCAAGTTGAATCAGAAGCATATTGGGGAGAAATGCTAGTTACTTCACAGGAGAAGGATAAACATCCCATTTTGAGGTACTCAGTTTTCTAATGCTCCTTTCTTCCAGCCATCACCAAACACTTCCAGACTCTCACTTGCCCATTTACTAGTCAAAGATGGAATTTATTGGGGAAATCACGGTTCAGGGGAAGGGGATGATACTGGTTTTAACTTCTTTTATTGTGTAGAAGTATCAAACTAACATATCTAAGAACCTCCAAAAAAATTTTGAAGTGTCAAGATGTATATAACTCTGCGAGTGTTAAGAGTGAAAGAAAAAGGATTTTTTTAGGTAGGAACTGTATTGTCCACATGTATAATATCTGTGAGGCCACATAACTGTCATTAAAAATCAAAATCTCTTCCACCATCTTCTTAGAATAACAAAAGCAAAACAACAAAAAAAGAGCTCTGTAATCAACCTTTTCCCATACAGTAATGCCTGCAAATGAAAAACCCTTAGTTAGAAGGATGTATCTGCAATCTCACAAAGTGTAACCATAGTATGGATTTCAAACATTCAAACCCTTCTGCCTTCTACAGTCACTCAAGAGATTTTTGCTGAAAGGGTACTTTTATTTATTTTAATATTAGCTGTGGTCAGTGACTTTTCCAACTGACATTCTGTATGATTTACAACTATGCTTGTGCAAGAAGTGGCCTGTCAGTGAAATCTCTTTGATTACTTAGTGTGTGAACTCTCTGAAGAGAGTTCAGCCCATGTGAACAATGTAAAGCTGCATTATTTAGTGGAAATCACTGTGTTTGTTCCTATATCAAGCTATGACATATTAACTCAGGACTTCCTTAGGTTTTTATTTCATGTTTGCTTTCTCATTAACCATGAAGGAGTTTCTTCCTTGTCCAAAACAGCTTCCAGAAGATGTACCTCCCCATTTTGTAATCTGTGTCAGAAAATTTTTATTTCAACAGCTCTCCTATTTACAACCAACCCATGCATTTCTAATTCAGTGTGATTACAAATAACACAGATATGATATGTATTTTCTACTGGTCACAGATGTCCAAAAATATTCAAAGTGTATGAGTTTAAATATGCCCTGAAAACTTATTGGCCATGAGGCTTTAAAGTGTTCAGAGATAAAAATAATGCTGAGGAGCATTGAAAGATAATCAGATATAAGGAAATTAGGTGATATTAGCACTAAGCATTCAAAGAGTATAAGCTCTCTTGGCCAGAGACCTAAACAGTACACCATGTTCCAACAGGGTCCCTGCTTACCCACACCCATCATCCATACTGAAGACCTGGTTGAAACAAGCTGGATTTCCCCCTTGCCTCTTTACATTTGATGAGAAAGCAATCTGAACACAAGACTATTCCTGTCCCTTACCCCAAAAGGATATCAGTACACAGGAGACATTTAATGGAATATGGGAGCCATGTAGCTCCCCTACTATAGCTGCTGTGCACATAGGTAGTGAGGTAACGCCATGTATCAGAACAGGTTAGAGGTTGACCTGCTGGAAAGCAGCCCTATGAGAGAAGTCCTGGAAGTCCTGGTGGACAACAGGATGACCATGAGCCAGCAATGTGCCCCTGAGGCCAAGAAGGCCAATGGCATCCTGAGGTACATCAAGAAGAGTGTGGCCAGCAGGTCAAGGGAGGTCATCCTCCCCCTCTACTCTGCCCTGATGAGGCCACATCTGGAGTACTGTTCTGGGCTCGCCAGTTCAAGAAGGACATGGAACAGATGGAGAGGGTACAGCAAAGGGCTAAGAAGATGATTAGGGGACTACAACATCTCTCTAATGAGGAAAGACTGAGGTACTTGGATGTTTTTATCTTGGATAAGTGAAAACTGAGGGGGCATCTTATCAGTGCTTATAAATACTTAAAGGGTAGGTGTCAAGAGGATGAGGTTGGTCTTTTTTCAGTGGTGCCCACTGTCAGGACAAGAGGGGACAGGCACAAACTTGAGCATAGGAAGTTCCATCTAAATGTGAGAAGGAACTTCTTTACTTTGAGGGCAACAGAGCACTGGAATGGGCTGCCCAGAGAGGTGGTAGAGTCTCCTTCTCTAGAGACATTCAAAACCTGCCTGGATGCATTCCTGTGCAACCTGCTCTAGGTGAACCTGCTCTGGCAGAGAGGTTGGACCAGATGATCTCCTGATTTCCCTTCCAGCCCCTACCATTCTGTGATAACTCCAAGAAGGTACATGTTATTTTAGCACACCATATGAGACTTTTCTTATACATGGACAAACTGAGGGCTGGAGGAATTTATTTACTCACAGCATGATTAAGATTAACATTTCTTAACTGGCAGGCTCCTGAACAATTCAGTTGGTAAGAATGAAATAAATATTTACCTTGTGCTATGTACAACTTCCAGATACTTTTAGAAGCTTTGTATTCTCTAAGGCTCACCTATACTTCACTGAAGACATGCCTGCAGTCCTCCTGATCTTGTGTGGAGGAACTACAGAAAAAAGAAAAAAAAAAGTAATTTATAAGCACTCAGGCCATAAACCACGCTACCCTTTCTGAAATGATCAATCAATACTCCTTGACAATGAATCATGGAGGGCTTTATGCACAGCCCATGTCCTTATTATGTAGATAGTGAAACATTTCTAAAGTATGCTTTATGAAGAGAAGGACCCACTAAAAGCTGCATATTGTACACATCTTGGCCATTTGGGGTTCAGTGCAATATGGAGGGAGGAAGGGGAAGGACAATCCCAGGTGGCCAAATGTTGATTATTTCCTTTCCATAATTTATGTAACAACTATGCAAGAAAACCTTGCTTCATCTTATGTTACCCATTTTCATACCTACACACCTTTCAGCAGAAAGCATTAGCTCTGCTACAAAACAATTCAGAGAATACCACCACAGACAGGATCAGGATGCCAGCCTTTTGTTGCATTTTTCCTAAAGAGCTGTGATTAGCTTCATGTGGCTGGACAGAAGGCACAAGGTCAAGGTTTTAAAGAAAAGCAGTATGTTTTTCTAGAAAAGGGAAATTTTATAGAAAAAAGATCACCATCAACACAAATAATTGATAAATAGAAACAACGGAATTCTCCTGGACTCCAAAGTCAGAGATAGCAGCTGGTGCAAAATTACATTGCTCAGAGCTCATCCCTCTAAAGCAGGTTTGTCTTGGAGAGAACCAGCAAATAAGCTAACAATTAGGTATTATGAAAGATCAGAGGTTTAGTGAGCCAACTCTCTCCCTGGTCTACTTTTATTTAGAAGGATAGATGTCACTGGTGAGAATGTGTTCTCTCTTTTTGTTCAGAGAAGACATTGATGAAATTTTTTTTCTGTTGTTTTGTTGTTTGTTTTTTTCAGAGAAAGGCTCCAGTCATGCCTGTTCCATTTTCTTACTGACATGTGCAAGATGTTGAAGATTTCACTGGATTCAGAACTAGATGTGAAGGGGGAAAGGGGAAAAAACAGGCTTCCTGGAAACAAGCCTGTGACATTTGTGGGCAGTGTGCCAGCTCCACTGCTATTTCAGGGTAAGTAGGAGACAATGAGCTATATGATGGGGAAGATGAAAGAGCTATCAATGTTCTTGTACTCACAGTAGAACCTGGGAATGATCAAGTATTAGTGAAGGAGGAGGGGGAATATGGTACCATCAGACCTTCATGTCACAAGATGAGGGATGATACACCAGGGTTGGAGGGATGGGGGGCTAGTAAGGAACTTCAGCCCCTTACCCTGCAGCACAGCCAAAATATCACAGAGATGAGCCTGGGTCTCCTGGGATAGTAACAGCCAACAAAGAAACATCAGGGAAACACCTCAAGAGAATTAATGGGTGTTTCTCTGGAAAGGGGACACAGCCAACTGCCCAGCTGAAGGGCCTCTACACGAATGTACGCAGCATGGGCAACAAACAGGAAGAGTTGGAATCTACTGTGCTGCCGGAAGGCTATGACACAGAGGCTATTACTGAAACTCACAGGCTCTGGTCCTGCTGGGGGACTTCAATCACCCTGACATTTTCTGGAAAAGTATCACAGCCAACAGTAGCCAGTCAAGGGGGCTCCTGCAGTGCCTTGATGATAACTTCCTGGGACAAGAAATAGACAGCCCTACCCAAGGGAATGCAATACTGGATCTACTGGTCACCAATGCAGGTGAGCTTGTCAAGGACCTCAAGAATGGAGGCAGCCTGGACAGCAGTGACTGTGCACTGGTGGAATCTTCATTACTAAGTCAAGGAGTCAAAATCAGTCAAGGAGTACAGTCAGGACCCTGAATTTCAGAAAGGCAAACTTCCAGATCTTTAAGGAGTTAATTAACAGGACACCCTGGAAAATGGTCCTCAGGGACAAGGAAGCAGAACAAAGCTGGCAGATCTTTAAAAACACTTTTCACAGAATACAAGAGCTCTAGATCCCTAAGTGTAAGAAATCAAACCAGAAAGGGAAGAGACCAGCATGGCTGAGTCATGACCTGCTGGTCAAGCTAAAAAGTAAGAGTGAGCTGCACAGGCAGTGTAAACAGGGATGGGTATCCTGGGAAGAGTACAGAGATGCTGCCTGATTGTGCAGGCATGAGGTCAGGAAGGCCAAGGCATGGTTGGAGTTGAACTTGGCAAGGGACACAAAAAAATAACAAGAAGGGCTTCTACAGGTACATCAATGAAAAAAGGAAAGTGAAAGAAAGCAAACCCCCCCCGAAGAACAAGAACAGGGAGCTAGTGACAACAGATGAAGAGAAGGTTGAGGTTTTCAATGCCTTTTTTTCCTCAGTCTTCACTAGCAACCTCTCTCCCAATACATCCCAAGTAAAAAAACAGCAAGGCAGGTATCAAGGTGGTGAAGTCACTCCCATTGTATGTGAAAATCAGGTTCATGACCTCCTGAGGCACCTGAACATACATAAGTCTATGGGACCATATGAGATGCATCCAAGAGTTCTGAGTGAACTGGCAGATGTAGTCTCCAAGCCACTCTCAATAATATTTGAGAAGTCCTGGCAGTCAGGTGAAGTCCCTAGGGATTGGAAGAAGGGACATGTT
>JANHGN010017358.1:65528-97940 GCA_024605025.1 Megaceryle maxima
AAGATTATCCAAAAAAAAAAAAAAAACTAATCAAAATAAAATTTAATTAAATTCCCTCCCTTAAAAACAAAAATTCTAAAAAAAAAAAAAAAAAAAAAAAAAAAAAAAAAAAAATCTTACATTTCTTATATGATCCCTGCAAAGGCAATAAGCCTGAGAAAGTGCAAACCAAACATCAGGCACAATTCCTGAAACTTTTCTTAAGACTGTGTATTTGAATCTTGTTATGGCTACAGACTTTCTCTTGAATGTCCCAAATATGTAAGCATTTTTCTGCTTTTTGAAACATTTGGTATCTTAGCAGAAGTAATAAATGCCCTGTGCTTGCTAATATTGCTACGACTTCGAAAAGTAACACTAGTTTACTGGTAATGCCATAGCCACTTCAAGGATCTGGATAACGTGCACAGCAACACATTACTGATAGTGAGGATCACAGCTCTGTGAAGAACTGGAGTGTTTAAGTACAGAGGAAAGGCCATGAGCACATGTTTACAATCAAGCAGGCACTGACAGCTTACATTTTGACACCATGGAGTTGAGTCAGAAAAGCATTTCCAGTGCAGAGTACACAGGATGCAAGCATATCTATGAATGCTAGCAATTAAAACTACTAAAATAAATAAAAATATTAACAATTAGCAGAGCGAACTCCAAGTCTTCCAGTCCAGTGCTGACATTGCCAAAGTTATTTGACTTCAGTGCCTAAGGATTATGAAACACAACCTTAAGGTTTGAACCTCTATAGCACTTGACATTTGAGATTTTCAGAACATTTTACAAACATGTTTTGTCTACATTTCATAATGTATCTGTCCCAAGGGTTTCTCCAGGTTCTTTTCCCTGATTTTATTGACAGAGAAGCTGAGTGGTGAGATATCTGTCTCAAAGTACTTACACAAAAGAGTACCTGAAGACTATGAATACCACTACTTAGAGTCTAGAAATCAGTTCACTTCTGCCAAGGATACCTTTCAAGTGAATGAGTGCAGCAGAACAATTGGTACTACAAGAGGTGAAGAACTGGTATGTTGAAATTTCAAATGCTTGGAAAACTTACTATTTCCCTGAAGAAAGCTTAAAAGCCAAATAAATTTCAGTGATTAAACAATGTGAGGATATGTATCCTGTTTATTTACTTCTACAATAGGAATGAAAGTTGAGGAGAGCTGTAGGTAAATTTTTACTATGTGGTAGGTGAACAGAAATAGAAAAACTTTAGAAGTAATACTACATACCTGTATTAAGAAAATCCAAATTGGTTTTGAGAAAAAAGCCACATTGCTTCCTTAAAATGTATGTTTTACAGTCATGATGTGAAACTAGCCATTCCACTGAGTGCAAGCTTTGGCTGTTTCATTAAAGGACTGACAACACAGAAACTGTGTTACAGTATGTACTAGAACCTGTCTCTCTCAGGCATTTTATGTAAGATGAGGGTGACATTCCTGTTAGTCCTGGAATGAACCTTGGCTCTACAGCCATCCTGTTGCACTAAGAGTGGACAGAGAAATTATTTGCAGGATGTTACCTGACATGCAAATTTCACTGGAGATCCCACAATTTCTAACTGATCAGGTACAGGTATAGACCAGCCTCTAGACTCCCATTATCAGATTATAAAGGATGATACCACAACAAAACTAGCAGTATGTGAGTTCTGCTCCTGTGCAGACAGACTGAACGCTGATATGTCTGACACTGGCTCGCTCTCAGCAGTCTCTCAGTGGTAAGGTGGCATTAAAATGAGAGCTCCTAGCTTTCAGAAAGCATTTAGCACTCTAATAATATTCTTTTTTTTTTTTTTTTTTTGGAATATATTTTTTGTCTCTTCATTAAGCAGCCTTTCTGGCATTTATGTCTCTGGCAAGGAAAGTAGGGAAAAAACAGATACTGATGGCAGATTCTTCTAACAGTCATCTTTCAAGACAAGGTTTCCTTGATCATTCCCTTGAGGTTCCAAAAATTGCACCTGAGCCAGAGAGTTCACTGGTTTGTGCATCCGGAGGCAGGGCATCACTGTAGGCCCTGGATGTTAGAAGAGCACTGCCTTTTGATCACTCAACAGAGTGACTCCTTCTCAATTTATTTTGGTCACTTCAGGTTCTTCATGGCTGTTTGTGTCTATGCTGATACTAATCTATATTCAGACTGTCCAACTGGATGATAAACTCGCTGTGAAATCACTAAGCTGGATCAATAATCAGCAGTTATGGCACATTGCAGAAGAAGTCTGCATACTTCTGTGAACCTCCTTGCAGAAGTTTGCAACTGTGTACAAGTGTGGCACAGATGATTAGACTTTTAGTTCTCCTTACCTAGTAGCATGCCCTTTCAGAGGTATAGCAATGTGATAATACTTGACAGAAAGTTCTCTTGATTTGCCTTCTACTACAGACTCTGAAATGCACTCCTCTTCTCCAGATGGATTAAAAAGACAGTACCTGTAGTATGAATGAATCATAAATGCTCCCTCAAGAAAGGAATAAAAGCTTACCTACTGATTAACTAGAGTACTTGGTGATGCATTGCCCATATAAACATTTATTACTTATTCTTCACCATCTGTCTCTCTGATCAACAGATTTCTGCAGGTGAATGGAAACTACAGGGTGTAAAATATATTGGGTGGAGGGTGGTGTATGCCCCTTTGTGTGGAAAACAAGGGGAGGTGGGCCCAGAAGTTGCTGAAATGAAAAAGCCTCAGTGTTAAGGTCTTTATGGCATGTGCCCTTAGAGTATACAAGTACAGAGGAAATATGTAAGTATATGCACACATGAAATATAAAACACAAAGAACACTAGCTGTTGTTCCTTTTCTATGCTGTGACACATTACTGTCTGGGAGACATATTACTGTAAGGATTAAAAATAAACATAAATCTTTTTTTAGATCAGAAATTGGGTATTCCATATAGTACTTATTTCTTCCACTATCACTTTTTACACTCAGGTCTCTTTGGAGAAGGGACAGTCATGTCCTACAAAGTGTCAGCACCACCCACGGTGAATCCACAGTCATCTGTCTTCCCTGCTCTACTGTAACACAAATTATTAAAAACATTTGTCTAGCATATCTATCAATCTTTTGTTCTAGTTACTGTTGAAGACAGAAAAAGAACTGTAAATTCAGACTCAAGAAGTGAAAAGTGGCTGCACAAACCAGATGACTGAATAGATCTTGCAATAAGCTGCTGACTGCTCTGTGTTCAGCTCAGTAACAAGGGTGGGGAAAGCTACCCTGGTGGGTGAGGTGAAAACTGCCTTCTAGCTTCCGCTTACCCTGTTAGTGACTCAAAGAGCATATGAAAAAAATTTATGGGGAAAAATTTATATAAAAGTGTAAAAATAAAATACACACCCAGGGTATTTAAAGAAAAACAATAATACTAGTACTCCTGAAGCATACTTCTTTATAGGATTCTTATTTAACTGTGGGATTTGTTGGCTGGGCAAAAGTATTTCTATAAACCTGACTCCCATTTTCACTATAGAGGCTGTCCAAATAAGCAACACTGCCTGAAAATTAATGTCAGTCTATAAAATCAACCTACAAAGGTCAGAAGCTGCATTCATTTTGTGAAGAAAAACTGCAGGTGTCAGTTTTGAGCTTATCATTTCAGATCTGAGTTTGCTTTTTCTTCAGTACATTCTTTTCTTCTTGAAGTTGAAAACATTCAGTTTGAGACACATTCAAGTGCCTGATGGCACAGCCTGACAGCGGGATTTTTGAGGGCTTTTCCCATCATCCATTACTCTGTTGGCATGTTGTGCCTGTCTGCACTTCATTGGCAGAAGGTACATATGAGGGAAGAAGGAGAGGAGCAGGACTATGCTACCTGTGGGGAAGTTTGGAAAGAAAGTGTGGCTCAGTCATAGCCCACCTCCTCCAAGCACAAGATGGTGGACCTTGACTAGGGACAAAACATATCCCACTGTCATGTTCAGCTGATGCGTGTTCTCTAGAAAGTGATAGACAGCAAGACAAAGTCATTCTATATCTCTTCCCTCCAAGTGTTACCAGAGACCAGTCACCAGGCTAAAAGGTATCTATCTACAGCCCTGTGATAGGACAGATCCCTGAAGCTATGCCTGAATGATAATATTTGTCTTTGCTCTAGTCACATTATAAGCACTTTCTTTTGTACTCTGATGTGCAGATACATGAAAACATACTTTCTGTAAAACCCCTTCTCCTCATTTCTGCACATGCAGGCAGTTATGCTTTAGATCCCCTTTCTCCGAGTAAATAACATTTTTTCTTCTCCAAGTGTCTTTCTGTGGCTAACAGAACAAAACCCTGGAGAGTTATGGAGAGATTTACCATCCAAACTGTTGTTTCTTGCCACCATGGGTGGCTTCATTTGGCTGACGTAGTGAAATTACCTGGTACACTTGAGCCTTTCCAGAAGCTCAGTATTCTAGTTTTTCAAAGTATTTTAAGCCAAACTTGGCTTAATTATTGTTTGCTGAAGGGGGAAAGAAGTCTGTCCACCCCAAGAGAAAGGAGAGAATAAGGGAAATGGGAAGATCTTTGAATTAAGAATGAAAAAGCAGTTTTCAGTAGCAATGAAATCACATAGCAAGGTATCTCAAAAATGTAGAACTATAATGCATTACAGTTTTAATTATGAAAGTTTATGCTCATCTTCTAGCTGGTCAAAAATGTACAAAAATGAACAGGTGTAGGACAGAACTAAGGACACACATAAACTTGACATTGGCTCACTCATGCTTCTCCTCGGTTTGTTCTCCCAGCCTGGGGAAATTCCCTGTAACAATGTAAGCAGACAGTGAAGAGCTTTGCCAGATGGCTGCATTAAGAGAATTATTTGAGTCACTTAAAGCTACAGAATGCAATATGTATCAGGGAAGCTATTTTTGTTTGAAGATGAGTATAAATGACTCAGTATCCAGTTTTGTAAAGAAATTATATGTCCTTTGATATGTATGGCTTTATATAGATTGTGTTATTTGCCATAAGGCAAACAACTAAATTATGGTGTCTGTTGCTATTTTTTGCTACCTAGAGGTCGAGAAATGTATGGAAGAATGAGTGAGACAATTCTTGCCTAAGTTCAGAACCACCAGCACAGACTTAAGAGGTAGTTACCGGTCAGACAGCTAGGTAAAAAACTCCTTACATGTTTTGTATGTGACCTCTGTATCAGACATAGATTATCAATTATGAGTTTCTTGTATATGGCTCTGCAAATCCCTTTGACAACAAAAACCACACACTGATAATTTACATCTATCTATGGTACAAAAGAATATAACGTATATTATGTCAGGTAATAAATACACACTGTCAAGACATGCCAAGTCACTAAGCTTTCAAGTCTGCCAGAAAATATAATACTTCAGGCAGTTTGCATTGCAAATATTAAACATGTTCACAACTGAAAATAATATTTTTGTTTACCTGTTAGGAATGTGGTAACCTGTGGTATTCTCAGCATCTATGTCTAGCACCCACTCAGCAAATCAGGAATATGTATGTATTTTTACTCAGCATCTCACTTTCAAAAAGCCAGGCACCATCACATTAAGTTCAACTGCATTTCTTACTCTCAATTTCAGATTTAATTTGCCCTATGAAATAACAGAGCAGATGTTTGCATAAGCCTGAGTGAAGTCTTCTGTGAGGCAATATATACCACTTTTTTCTCTGGCAACTTTGGCAACTGGCTGAGGTAGTCACAGCAGTTGAATAAATATGAATGGCATTGATGCATTACCAGGGAAAGCAGTAAAACCAAGGATGCACTTACACCAAGACATGATACAAATATTGGTCCCTCTGATCAATGGGGAGACACTACCATTTGTGGTTACAACAAAGTAGTAAGTCAATAGCAGTAAGTCAGTAGCACAGGCCATCTCAGGTGTTCCTTTCTCTGATGTGTATGGCTTTACTCCATGAAAATACCAGTATCATTTTAAAAAACAAATTTTGGGGGAAGTGCAATAAATAACCAACTTGAAAGTAACTGAACAGGCATCTTCCCAGGGAGGCCATGCAGCCTCCAATGGTCTGTATTAGGGAGTACCAGAAGAGGGATAGTCAGTGGTACTATCTCATAAGAGAAATGCAGGATATAGGACATCCAGGATATGGGAGAAGCACTAGACTAGAAATGCCTAGACATCCTGGCATACTGACTTTGGTTTTCATAGAAGTCAGGTGAGAGTTGGCCATCATTTCAGGGGAGAAACTAAGCTTTATAAGGTGGTGCTTCTCATACACCTATAAGACAACAGAGTTGGCTGTTTAAGAATAAGATGTCACATCTGTATCCAAACAAGTGAAAAGGAGAACAGGTAGTCAAATAAATGCTAAGAAATTCAAGAAGCTAGCAGCAGTATCTAGTATTTCCTGAGAGTAAATCAGCTGATTTTTAAATGGACTGCAAAATGTAGGCTCAAACAACCTATCAGCAAAAAATATTTCTGACACATAAAGAAGACACCTCCAATTTCCAGTAGCATCTTGTTCAACTGTTATTCCTGACTCGTGCCCTACTGACACAGACAAGAGCTGTGGCATTTGTTTTCATCCTGTGCTCTGCAAAAGCTGTTCTGTACAAATTAAGGTTGTATTTGGTAAACACTCCATTCCAAATTCCAGTTCAGCCATATTTTCACATTCTTTCCTGAGTAACCCAGTGGACAACATTATGATCTCACTGAGCAAGTATGATACAGTGGACAATTAAATATGCTAGTCTAAGCTTAAGAAAGTTATTATATATAATGATCAGTCTGTCAAGGTTGGCACTAGAAAAAACACAAGACCTTTCTATCTCCATGGGCTAGTAATAACCATATTTGTTCAAAATACTGATGTGAAGCACTTCTTTCATCCTTTCAAATTACCAGATGCCAAAGCCAGCTCATAAATGGGGGCACTGTTTGTGGCTGGCATTTCATATCAAAGCTCTAGGCAGTACAAAAGGCAAAGCCAGACATTTCCTGAGTGTATTTGAAGAGTTTAAGTATTACTGAAAATAAGCCATGAAGAACTCACACTGTCAATAGTGTTATTAGCTGCCAGCCCATTCCGGAGGGTATAGTGATATTGTTTGAAGGAAAGATTTTACTTAAATGAAAATCCTGGCAACGTATCTTTGTCAAAAGGGCAGTGTCTTCTTGGAATTCAGAGTCACACTCACAGTCCTGGAAAGAGCAAGGTTTCTTGGTGCTTTGGGGTGGATTCCTGCCAGACTGTTGAGAACACTGCTACCCCTTAACCCACTGCACCATGCCTGCTTTTCCAAATATCAGGGAAAGCAGCTCCACAATGCCACCATACTTGGAATTCCCCCACACTCCTCAATGCTTACATCAAACTTTCCTATTTTCCTGTTGGATTTTCCAAAAGGCTCCATCCAGTTAAGGAAAGAGTAAAATGTTCCATGTAGAAAGGTGCCAAATATTCACTGCACCATCAATAAACTAACTGGGGCATATTTTCTCTTCTCATTGTCCTTAGATCCTGATTGTCCTCAGGGTTACCTGTAGCAAGAGCAGACAGGAAACAGTCTAAAAAAAAAAAAGCAGCTGTGTTCTTTACAGGATTAAACAGAAAGATTATGGAAGAGAAATGCCACTCTTCTTTTGAAATTTATTACTCCCATAGTAAAGCAGAAAAATAAGAAAACTGCTATTAAATAAAGGTTTATTACTTCATCTGTGCCTGTAAATACTCGCAATTTTCCAGAAGTTATCAAATATTTTTATATGTGACAAACTTGCAAAGAAAAAACCCACTGTACTAATACTTTCTCTGGAAGGACATGGAGAGAAAAAGGGAGAGAAGTGGGATCAAATCAATCTCTCCACATTGTATAATTGCACAAAGGTAGGCCGGTAAAGCTGCTATACCTTTTTTACTTTCTTACAGTTATTATTTCAACAAATCCAGTTTATAGGCAGAAACACACATTTACACTAACCATCCCAATACTTCTATGGCCTTCACTATAAGTAGGGCTGAGCACTAACTGATATAAAGAGAGTAGTGGAAGTGGACAATTCAGGATCTGTTGCAAATACTACACTGTCCTTTCTGTGGATTTCAGAGGAAAACCCCTCTGTTTTGGAAAAGCAGGGGAGGAGAGGCAGAGAGCACTTTCAGGGGAATTTGCTGCATGTGGAAAGATGCTGCACTGACAAATGTCCTGTGCTACTCCCTGGCAGACAGTGTCACATCCCGACTATGTACCCAAGCGTGTCTTTAGCACAAGGTGGTAGTTGTCCACAGAGCCAGAGGGAGATGAGTTGAAGAAACAGGCAGAGATTTCCTGAAAACTCTAGGCTGAAGTACTGCCTGCAGTCGACCTGCTAGGGTCAGGAGATAGCAAGGAAAGAAGAGAAACCTGAAAAAAAAAAGAAAAAGAAAAAAAAAAAAGAAGAGATGTCTTGAAAAATATTGCCTCTACAGAAAGGATACTACTCAGTGGTAGGTTTGGTGCAAGCCCTGAAGGACAAACCCCAGGGCAGAGTAGATGTAACAGAGTAAACCAAAGAAGCCGTTAGGTGGCTCTGGGCTCCAGGCTCTCTACCAGGTTGTAGCCAACATCATGTTTTAAAATCAAATGTAGTTCAACTTTTCCAGTTCTTTTAACTTATTTCCTTCCGCAGCCTACAAGAAAACTTTCCAAGCAGACATTAAACAGTCAGCTCCTTTATATTTTAATAGACAAGGAAATTTTCCTTTTATCTCAAGCTTTTTTTTCCCAACTCTACTGGGACCAGAATTTGGCAATGCTATAATATGAAAGCAAGGAATAATGATGAGTGTTTTGCATTGGGTGTCAGCAGTGTTGTGTTCTTAGTGAACAACAGGGACATGAGGCACGCATACTGCTAGTCTAAAGTGCTTCTTAGGAAATAACATAAGAGTTCAAAACCAAATCTTCATTTCTATATATTTTGCATCCATTGTTTCAAATAATTATCTGAAGCCAGTGCTTCATTAACAGAACAAAAGGTGGGCAACACCAGACTGGAAAGGGTAGGTGGTTAGTGCTGCTCCTCTATGAGATTTCTTATTGGTCTCAGAACTTCTTGTTTGGTGAAATTGCCTGATCACTGATGTGGGCAACTGGCCACAGCAGTCTAAAATGGGTACTTCAGAACTATAAAAACTTGTCTGAGATGCAGATGGGGTGAAACAGTAGAGACAGAGGGATCCTACTGCACCTCATAGATTTCCTCCTTCACAGGAAACATCTGTGAAATGCCTCAGAGGCATTAGGGTGTGTTCCTCTAAAAAGGTGACAAAGTTGATAACCCAACTTACATGCCTCTATACCAATGCACACAGAATGGGTAACAAACAGAAGGAGCTGAAAGATAACAATCTATGATCTAATCACTATCACTGAAATGTAGTGGAATGAATCGCATGACTGGAGCACTGCAATCAATGGCTATAAAACGTTCAGAAGGGACTGGCAAGGAAGGAGGGGTGAGGGGGTTGCCATCTGTGCAGAAAGAAAAAATTGATTGGCTGCACAGACCTGCCTTTGAAAAACAGCAATGAACAGGCTGAGAGCTTATGGGTAAAGATTAGGGGCCAAGTCCACAACAGAAACCTTGTTGTTTTTTACTAAAGGCCACCCAATTAAGGGGAGTTTGTTGACAAAGTGTTCTTACTTCATGCTCATAGAGGGAAGACTTCAATCACCCTGACATCTGCTGGAAAGGCAGCAGAGCAGCCTGTCAGCAGTCTAGGAGACTCTTGGAGTGCACCAAGGATAATTCCTTAATCCAGGTGATAGACAGCCCAGCCAGAGGAGACGTGTTACTACACCTGTTGCTTACCAATATGGATGAACTAAATAGAGCTGTCAGGATTGGCAGCAGCCTGGGATGCAGTGATCATGCCCTGGTAGAACTCACAATCTTGAGGTATATGGGCCAGGTGAAGAGTAGAGTCAGGATGCTGAATTTTTGGAGACCAAACTTTCAGTTGTTTAAGGAATTAGTGGATGGGACTCCCCGGGCAACTGTCCTCAGGGATAAAGTAACTGAACAGAGTTGGCTGCTCTCTAAGGACATATTTCTTAGAAGACAAGAGCTCTTAATTGCCTTATGTAAGAAATCAGGAAAGGAAGGCAGAAGACCAGAACGGCTGAGTAAGAACCTCTTGGTCAAACTAAAGTGTAGGAAGGAAATGCACCGAGAGAAGAACCAGGGATGTACATCCTGGGAAGAATATAGGGATGCTGCTCAAACATGTAGGGATGGCATCAGGAAAGCTAAGACACATCTGGAGCTGAATTTGGCAAGGGATGTGAAGAATAAGAAGGCTTTCCACAGGTACATTGGTCAGAAAAGGAAGATCAAAGAAAATATCCCCCTCAATATATAAGACAGAAGAACTCGGGACAACTCTTATGGAGAAGATTGAGATACTCAACAATTTTTTTGCCTCAGTTTTAACAGGTAATCTCTCTTTCCACATTTCTCAAGCCCCTGAACCTCAAGGCAGGGACTGGTGAAATGAAATCCCTCCCATCAAAACTGGAGATAAAGTTCAAGACCATCTGGGGAACTTGAGTATACATAATTCTATGCATCCTGGGGTCCTGAGGGAATTAGCTAATGTAGTTGCCAAGCCACACTCCATCATATTTTAAAAGTCATAGCAATCAGGTGAAGTCCCCAGTGACTGGAAAAAAGAGAAATATCACACACTTTTTTAAAAAGGGTAAAAAGGAGGACCCTGGGAACTACCAACCAGTCAGCCCTACCTCTGTGCCTTGTAAGATCATGAAACAGATTCTTCTAGAAGATATGTCAACACATAGGGAAGACAGTGAGGTGGTTAGAGACAGCCAACATGGTTTCACCAAGGGCAAATCACACCTGACTAATGTAGTGGCCTTCTACAATGGAGTGGTTGCATCAGTGGATGAGGGAAGAGCTACAGGTGTCACCTACCTGGACTCATGAAAAGCCTTTGACACCCCTTACTCCCCCCCAGTCTAGTGGAAGGTGTCTCTGCCCATGACACGGGGGTTGGAACCAGATGATATTTAAGGTCCCTTCCAAACCAAACCAGTCTGTGATTCTATGATACATCAACCGAACAATATGTTCTGTGGCTCAGCATGAAAAGGAGACATAAAAGGACCCAGTGCTGAAAAAATAGTGACTACCAGACACTGAATAAAATACTTTAAAATACTTTACTTTTTAGAATAAAATACTAAATAAAGAAAATGGGTGGCAGCTGTGCAGTGATGGGTGATTTCTGAGAAAAGCAGGATTTGGAGCAAGTGCTGGAGTTCTCTGCTTTCCATGCTCTGGTCCAGACAAGTCCATTAATGCCCTCAGGGCAAGCTTCATTGAGGTTAAGCTCTGAATATGCTGCTTTTGGAGCGCCTGTCAGAACTGTACAAACCAAATGCCCAGGGAGGCTGGTGTGACACTAGTTTCAGACTGGATCCTGACATTTCTGCAGTACTATTATTTGGGAACGTCAACAAGGGAATGTTGAATACCCTTTTGGCTGTCTTTGCTGCAAATCATGATACTAAAAATACATGTGTCCTTTGTAATTCTGAAGGAGACCCTTAGTAAGTGTACGTAGGTAGTTGTTGGCAATTGCAGTCCATTGGGGTTTACATAAGGTTTGCATTGTGTTTTAAGTGATGTTGAACATTATACTGATACTTGAACATTTCTTCAGAAGCTGCCACATCCACGCAATACACATCTTAACACCCATGACTAAATCATAAAAGGAAAATACACAGTACAAAAGTCAACAGTAAGAATATCTTTATTACAACACCAAAACTCAGCTAAACAAACTCAGACAGCCACAACAGCAGTTTCTGCTGAACATGCAAGGTATCAAATACAAGTTACCATTTTGCATTTCATCCTGAAGACTAGTGCTCAGCTTTCATAAATCACATAGCTCCACTGAAACCAATAGGAAAATCTCTAGTCCTGACACTTTCAAGCAGTTCAGGACTTCAAGCACTAAAAACTAGAATAATATTTGTAGTAAAATAGCTTATCCTTTCACTGTGTGCAGAAGGCAAACACATGATATATTTGGGAACAAACTGAGCAAACCTGAGAGACTCCCATATAACAAGAAGCTAATTGTTACATTCATCAGAATCTAAGATTGCAAAGATAATTTGAAGCTTCACTAATGAATTGCAAGCAAATGGATCTTTTTTATATCAGGATCTGGTAACTAATATTTCAGCAAGGAAAAGTCAAATATTTTTACTCCTTATAGATCCACCTAAATCAAATGCAGAATGCAAATGGTTATTTTGAAATGTATTGATGTATTTAAAAGGTATATATATATAACCTCTAATCTCAATCAGTACAACCTTTTGCAAAATAATCATATCACCTAACAGAAATTGGACTAGGGGAATATAAAAGCAACTCTCCTCTCTCTGCTATTCTGTACCAAAAAAAAATCAGTACATAAATGTTATTTCTGCTAAGACATTTGTGACTTCAAGTTAATGAACAATGATGTCTATTAAGCTTAAAGAGGAAATTACTGAATTACACGTGACCCAGACAAAGCAGACTCTATCACTGTGTAGGGGGAGTGCATCCAGCAATCAGAACCAATAGTGGTGGGGACAAGTCACCACACCACTTTACTCTCCATTTTCTAACATGTTCACTGAAGTGGAGCTTTGTGGCAGCAGAGTGAAGAAGAGTGCCCCAGGAAAGAACCATGCAGGAGATGCTTACTTTGTGGTAAAGATATTTGTTCCAGTTTATCCATCTGAACAGACTGTTTTACCCAATGGAGCATGTAAACTAAACCTTTGCTGCTGCACTAACGGTAGGGTCTTGCAGTTAGGCAAAATTCAGCTCAAATTTATAATCATTCTGTTGCAGTTGGTGTGCTTTCACTTAGGTGGGCAGCACACTGTGGCTTGACTGCACAATTATTTTAGTCTAATTAAACAGAATATGTAGGTACCAACTGACTTATCTAGCCAAGCATGGGCTGCCAGTAGAAAAATAGTTTCTTTTGTCATTTTCCTTTTTTTTTTTTTTTTATACTGAGTTCATGGCAATTAAAGAATTTACAATCAAATCTCAAAACTCAGGAGGAAGAACACTCTAAGTAGGTTAAGCAGCAGATTCATGGTGCCTTTTCTTTATTTGGTGACAAATCCAATACTTATTCTCCAGATTCTGTATACCTAAGGCGTTGCACATGTATGGCTTCAACATTGCTACAGCTCAAACTTTCAATCTCACCTTAAGTAAATAGTGAATTACAAACTGAAAAGATCTCCTTACTTCCTGGAATATTTATAGAAACATGCAGCTTGTCAATAGTAATGGCATAAGCGATGCTAAGATGGGCACATAGCAACACAGCACAGTGGGAGAGACAGGTCTTGGAACTTGGTTAGAGAACCATGAAGTCTTTCTTTTTCCCTTCTATTTTATCCACAGAAAAAGCAGCAAAATTCACTTCAACCTGAAGCTGTGGTCACAAATAGTTCTTAGGACACCAGGGGAGAGACAGATTGCTAAAAAAAAAAAAAATCTAAGAAAGAACTAAGAGTGGGATACAAGCCTTTTATATGTAACATTAATTTGGAAGAGTCAGTGTTTCAACCAGTCATGACCACCATTATGAACAGTACTAAAATGTCAAGTGCTGAGTGAAGACAAGCTTCAGTTCTCCATGTGGTGAGACATGATCCAACTAGAAAACAATAAAAAAAACCAAATCATGATTGAGAAAGGTAATCAACTATCTTCCAAAGAAATTAAATGCTTCGGAAAGACTAATTGCATAGGTTCCAGCACCTAAAAGGAGCCATTAACTGAGACACCAATATGATGTATAAGCATCATGAGCCTGACTATCTTTTATGCTACAACCTTATTGCACAACTCCAGAATTCCCATTACTATCAAGTATAGCAGTCACCCATGACCACTCACAAGAGCTGAATGATGAATGAAACCAAGCCATTCTTCTCTCTGTGGAGAGGCTCAGGGACTTCATATATAGGATTTAATTTAACAGACCTAGATATGCCCTTTATGCTGGATTACAGCTCCTTATTGGGACCTGGATCACCGATGTAATTGTACAGCTGCTGGAGCTCCTGGTACCTTCCCTTTGGCCTCCTGACAGGCAGCCCTGACCAGCTTTGGGGAAGCAATTGGAGTATCACCCTGACCTACAGCAATCTCCTAGGAGCTGCCCATAGATGACTACAGAGGGTGGTCTCTGTAATGTACAAGTAGGGGTAATAGTGACTACTCAAGACTTTACAAGCAGGTAGATGGGATACAGTCTTCCCTGTCCTTTCTCTTTGATATATATTGTGTTATTGTACTTAGTGAAGCAAACAAAACTATCTGAAAATACCATCATGATGAATCTAGTGAATTTACTGTGGTCATGGCAGAGGCATTGTCATGTATGAGTCCTCCATCAGGAAAGAGTTACTAACTCTGGTAACAGTGTCAAATAAGCCTGCTACCAGGAACAGAATTTGATCTGATCTGCAGTAAACATCCTTGAGTTGTGAAGCAATCTTAGGTTAGGTCTCTTTCAGCAAGCCAGCTTTCACACCTATCTCACCTCCTCTTAAAGGGACAAACATACAACTGGTAGTGAGCAACTAGAACATACTCATTTTACAGAAAAACTGATGAATCCCATGGTATTCTGGAAAAGTGTTAAATAAAGAATTTGCAGAGGCAGAACATGTGGTAGTGGTTAACACTCCTCAGAGATGTCTTTTCAGACTCTCTGCAGGTGCTTGTAAGCACTGCTTATTCATTACTCATAATTCAGGTTCTTACTGTCTAACATTCCATTATTTTCTTGAAAAACACCCCTTCCAGAAACCAACCAACCAAAAAAAAGAAACCCAAGAATGGTAAAGTTTCTCTCCTTTATTCTATTAATCCATGATCCAAACCCAAAAGTAACATGCTTTTTGTGAAAGTGGTTCTTGATATTCTTCTAAAGTGGTGTGTCTTATATTCTGACTGAAACTGAAGTCTTAAAGGAAGATGGAGAAGGCTGTTTCCTCCTCTGTAGTCTGTAGTATTTGAAAACAGGCAAGAATAGCAAGCACTTCATTCATATTTCTGTGACCTTCTCCCACAAATAAACAAGACAGGAGGTTCAAATACCCTTAAACAGAGGATGCTCATCAGCAAGTAATTATTTCAGGAAGAGATAAACAGCTAAAGAAAGTGACTGTTGATAATTCAATACTTACATCTGGTAACCTGGAAATTGTTAATCATAGAACACTTGGTAGCTGAAGTTGTCAGACTTGATTCTAAAGTTGTATCTTCCTATCTTTCGCTGGTACTGGAAAATGAGAAGGCTCACTACTCCCAGCACAAAACCAAGCACAGCAAAGGCAATGAGGATGCTGTATCCAACTCCCATCCCAGCCTCCTTCCCTCTCTTCAAATCAGAAGCTAAAACACACAAGAGGTGAAAGAAGAAAACCCTTGAAATTCTTAAATCTTTTTCTGGGGTAAGAAAGAAGCCTTGCCTACAAATTGGCAAATATGGATGCTGAAGTACAAAGTTGTTATACAGAAGTGAAACAGCCTTCTGGGGAAGCCTTCCCTTTCATGGAAAGGTCTGTGAGCCCCAGCACAAGTTGTCTTTTTATATACAAGTGCAGAATCCCTGCAGACATGAGTGTGATGTGTCTGAAATTTGACTCTACAATTTTCTGTTAAAATAAGAAGTCAAGAATCAGCACTGGTGACATTTTGAAATTATGCCATACTTTCAGAATGACCCTAGAGATGAAGCATTCTCCCATCTTGATCCTGCGTTCATTCATCTGTGATTATTAAAACCCACTTGATTTGCTTTTATCTCATATGTAACACTTCTTTAAACACAAAGTATTTAGGGAAGGATTTTCCATGTGTGCTGGGTCTCTAAGCTCCCATTCTAGTTAGCAGAGATCTGGGTCAGTCAGTGGAAGCCAGTAAGTCAGTCACACTGAAGTGGCCACCGTGGGCTCAACTCTGTAGCCTGAGCAAAGGCATCTAGTGCTACCTGAGAAGTTGAAGTGTGTCTACAATGTCTGCACAGGTCTGACAGACCAACAGGAGACCTATAGTCTTTTGGAATAGCACCCAAATACTGATGTGAAGGAATGAATGGGACACCATGGGTCATGAGCAGTAAATGACTATGTATGGGTAAGAGTCAAGTCCCATGTTGCCAGCTGTCTCACTAGGCTCCACTGACCATCGACAGAATGGGGTCACCCCATTCACATGTAGATAATACCATGTATTTGTCCATATCTGCAAGCAGGTTCCCCTCTCCATTTAACATTATGCCCCTATGCGCATTTGTACCTGTACTCTTGCCCGCTTCTAATTCATTCTTGTCCATGCCTGATGCACCTGCAAAAACATCTTTTTGTCTGCATACATTTTCAGGACAGCACTTATTTAGCCGAGCACTTGTGTAGTACCCGAGGTACACAGAAGAGAAGTACCAATGCATATGCGCCTGTAATCAGAGACAAGATCTTTGGCCAAAGGGCACTGTTAGCTGGCACAGAGGTATGCAGTAATGGTTTCCAAGCTATATAACATCCAGGGCATCATTCCAAGAAAGGCCAAAGCAGTGTTGCCTAATATATTTAGGGTTATTTCTGAACTTCAATATGAAACAAAGGAATAAAAAAGAAGATGCACCATGAAAATGTCAGCCTGTAGTCAGACACAGACAGAACAGGCCTTCCTGAGGACACATATCAGTGGTCTTTGCTATAGCATATGGCCAAGTGGTTTAGGCAGAGCAGTTAAAGTTTTTTTCATGTTTCACTGCAGCATCTTATCTGACATCATAATTCATGTTGTCTCCTTCAACATAGAGATGCATATCACTGTCTAGGTCTAGTCTCACACTTAAAATGCAAAGTGAGTAGCCAAATTGGAAATAAGAGACAACATCTATTAGTGTCACCTTTGCCTAGAAATTGGTGCAGTACAACCCAAATAAAGCTTCCCTCACCAGAGTTCCTTTTGTGTAGTGATTACTTTTCAACATTAAAAATGCACTGGGGTCTCCAGTGAAAATAAGAGGGAGATCTACTTGAAGCAAATGATGTACAAAGCAAGCTGCGTTCATTGCTAAGTTTTTAGAAAATAACTAGTTCAGAAATGATCACTGAAGTCCTATTCTAACAGACTAATTCGTGCATATAATGGAAGTAAAACACAATATGCTAAGTCAGAGCCAGTTTCTCGCTCCAGGAGAACATTGTGATCATCACAGCAAAGGAGAAGAAAATACCCTAAACCCACTAACAGTCCAGCAGAGCATTAAGTGACTGGAAAAACAGGCAACCAGCAGGAGGAAAGGGGCTGATTTCTGTCTATTCACAGTATCCCTGTGTTAAAACTCTGATATCAGCATGTACAAATACTCTCAATGAGTGTTTTACACTAATAAGATATGAATGCAAATGGCTGGAGCAGGCCAAATGACCAAAAATGTTAGAGGACACAGGTGCCCTTGAAAACACTACTTGGGGTAAATGCAGAAGAGGCAGATGCATAGCAAAGTAGACCTTGCTTGTACACAGTGCTGGTCTTCACTCTCTATTGAACTGTACCACTTGAGCAGATTAAAGCAGGTGTCATGCATCTGCTGTGCTCTTCCACTTTCCCTCATGGTAGTAATGAGGTCGGTATCAGGGAGTCTAATGAATCATAACACAATGTCTTATCTCCTTTGATTTGGGACTTCAGAGCTCAACAAAACTGCAGTCGCAGCAGCATAAACACTTGAAAAACTGACTGCAATCTAAAAGATTGAAGATGCTTTCACACTTTACAACTTTAATAACCATTTTTGTGTCTGTTTTACTTGCTACCTTGTGCAAATAGATACATGAAGCACTTTATCCTCTTCCTTTCCACGTTCCCTTGACAATCTGACAGCTATTTCACCAAGGAGGGCACATATTTTTCCACACTGCCACATGGCTTCAATAAGAATGCCTGCTCCTCAGGAAATTATGCAGAGTGGCATGAATCAGAATGTCTTTGGCTGGAAGAGACCTTCAAGACCATGCTGACTGGGCCTGAACACCTGGTTGTCTTGTATGGGCTGTGTTATGGCACTCAAGATGACCTGTTCCATAACCTTCCCTGGTACCAAGATCAGACTGACAGGTCTGTGGTTCCCAGGATCATCCTTTTGGCCCTTCTTGTAGATGGGCATCACATTTGCTATCTTCCAGTCAACTGGAACTTCCCATATCACAGGCCTTTAGGTTTCTTTGCCAGTGAAAAAGAACCTTGAAATGATAGTTACTCTGTGTTGCCTTTTTGTGGGCATCTATTCATAACTCACCAGCTGATTTACATAGGGGTCCCCAGGATGTCTTGTGCGTAGCGATGGTTTCACCAGTCTTCAAAGATCGAACAGTGTGGCATCTCTGCAACAAACAGTTCAAACTCCAACAAGTAACATGGCTTACTAATTAAAAATAAAAAGCCCTCTTATGAGTATGTGAGAAACCAGTGCTATTCTCACTCACTGGGGTTTTTGTTTCTTAATGTTACAATTTATTAAACTGAAATGAGCACCAAATGGAAGTTGAAAACAAATGGCATTAGGGAAACATCAGTATAAAATCTGTAATTAGTCATACTGGAAAACACTGATGTGAACAAGACATTTCACACTTTTTTTTTTTATTTTTTTTATTAACTTTCTGTTTGGTTTAAAGAAATTTTATGGGAGAATAAACTTCTCACTATTTCTATATGCCAGGGTTTTGCAACCATTTTTGTTTGGATGTTTCTACTGGCCATGGCAAGCAGAGCAGATAATACAACCAGCACCAGCAAAAGCTGCCAAGCTGTGTGTCATTTTGAAGCGATGCACAACACTTCAGTGACGTTAACCACTAATCCAGGAACTACTAAATTGAAAGCCCTGCCCTGTGAAATGTTGAGGATTAGATGCTTTAGTTTTGTGGGAGCTCTGCTTGCAGAACATGCATCACACTTCCTCAGTAGCACTGTTCAGTTTGTTTGCTACCTTTCCGTTTTAAGTTGCAACCTAAAGGTCTCTGATGGGAACTGTAGCTTGTTGAGGTTATTCAAAAGATACTGTGTGTCTCTTAGACTTGTGCATAAAGCTGCAGTACCATACTATAATCAGCAAAAGCAAGCAGGGAAGTGCAAAGTTGTCTTACCAGCTTGTCTACAGAAGAATGTCTCACCAGTGTTACCAGCCTGGTTACACTGAAGAACCTCTACAATCCACTGTCGGCAACAGTGTCAGCTGGGTCAGCCATCAGTAAAATACCGATGTAGTTGCAACTTTGGCTTACCCTCAAATAGCTTTCCCAGCTAGCCAGATCCATTAGAGAAGACAGTTACATTGCTGCTTCCTGATGTCAATGATTTTTTGGGTCCATGTGGCCATGAAGCAGCCATATTTCACCAAACTGAGGCAAAGTCATGTTTCTTGCTCATTTCTTACCACATTGGTCCCCAGCCTGTCTCTTTTTTCCTGTTCTAAACTTTAGAGCACCTTACTCTTTCCTACCAAGAAAACAAAGAATAAAAAGACTGCCTAAGAAGAAATAATGCAAGATGTAAGTCTCAATTTTGTGGACAAAGAGCTGAAACATATCTGTCCTGAAGCAAGTCAGTGTTCTCCAGAGTAGCAGGAAGGTCAGATGATCAGATCCTAGACCTTGGGAACTTTACCAGCCATCTCATTTTATTTCCAGATATAGTCTGTTCTCATTCCAAAATTGATCTTTGCACCTCCTGCAGCTTTCCCTCCCTTCTTTGTAAAAGCTATTGTCACCCTTTGTAGCTATGCCTGACACTTGTCTTCTCTGCATAACATTTTAAGTTCAATCTAAGAATTCACTGAATTCACTAACTGTTCATAGGGGATAAATTTTGTATAAGACAAAAACTAATATAATGTTTAACTATGTATGAATAATATAGAGATATATAATACAGAATATAATAATGAAGAGTGCATCACAGATTAACTCTGCTGTGCCTTGTTTACTGAAGATGTCAACCTCAATCAAACCTCATCTTGGGCTAGCAAAATTACCCCATAACAGACCCCTGTAATTCATTTCAAAGCTGGTCCTTTAGTTGTGTTCCTAAACTCAAATCCATACAGGTAAAGCCTGCTCTAACAGCAAACCCAGTGGCTCTGAGCAAAGCAACTGTTCAATTCCTTACAGCAGCCATAGCAGCCCACACAGTCCCTGTCCTGCCCGTCCCTCTTATTCCCCTGACACACTCAGCTGTGCAGGACATGCAGTGAACTCAGAGAGGGCACCACCTCCTCCAAAAGAGAGCATAGGATGAAGAATGCTGAAGCACTGATTTTTAACACACAAGTTCTCCTGTGAAAACTGGAGCCATCTTTCCATCTGTTGGTTGTGTTTCCTGTCCCTCTTTTTTTTTTTTTTTTTTTTCATCTGGAGGAAGCTTTGCACATTGAGAAAGGAAACAAGTTCCTTTTGCTAGCCATTTTTTGATCTTTAAGAAGGAGATTGTTTGCTTTATAATGGGCTTAAACTGAGTTATTTAGAGCTAGAGGAAAGTGTTAAACAATGGAGGAACACCAAACTGCTAATGAAAACATCCGTGACAGAAAAAGAGTCAGGAAGATTGGCAGAGGGAGAGGAGAATTCCTGTGTGTCTGCTAGAAAGAAAGAAAGGAAAAAAAAAAAAAAGCTATCAGCAAAACCATTTTTATTTCTTATTTCTATGGTAGCAACACATTTTTTGATGTAGCAGTGTGTATCACTTAGAAGTAAAAAGAAACAAAGCAAGGCATTAGAGCACAATTAGTGACTGAAGTTATCTGAACACTGTTTGCTTTATCGCTTTAAAAAGCCATAATAAACTTATCAGAGTCACAGCCCTAGAAACTTAATGCCACTGAGTTTCCTTTCCTGACACCTTAACTCTCACCTGGAGAGGCAAATCTCTAGTGGAAAAAAAAAAAAAAAAAAAAAAAAAAAAAAAAAAAAAAACCCAAATCAATTTACTCAAACTTTCCTGGTGACACCTGCCAATATGGGTGCTCGCTTTCTTGTGATGCGACCATCTGAGCTGGCAGGTTTCTAAACAGCCTATCTCTTTGTGACTTTTGTTCACTTCCTTCTAGTCACCTCTATGCAGAGGTGAAAGGTTCAGTTCTCAGGTTCCCCAACTTTTATTTCCCTGTTTCTGTGCAAGCGTCATACTTTTAACAATGAGGATGAGGAACCGGAAGAAAGGCAAATACTTCCATATGGTTTTAGTTCTTCCCCACTCGTCTCTGCTCTCATCAGAGAATGAAGATCTATTCACCTATTCCTCAAGATCTATTTTAAACCCTGTTTGGAAACATTACTCCTTCAATTCCAAAGCAGGACCGCATGTAGCATATCAGAGCAAAACACTTACCGTCCTGCAGGTGCTTCCTGGTGTTTCCATACAAATGCGAATTTTGCAGTGTAAGTAAACCACAGAATTGTTGACAAAGGAAAAAATTTTCATCTTAAACTGTGCTTTGCTTGAATTCCCATTCACTAGCAGTGTAGTAAATGTATTTGGGATGGGACAGCTAAAAAGGAAGAGGAAAAATAAACATAACTGCTAGAGCTACAGAAAGCATGTTGTGGTTATGGCACATAACTCAAGTTGTAGTGATCCTTTAGAAAGCCACAGCCAAAGCCCTTTGTGAAGCAACTCTCCAGCAGTGCAGGAGTGGTAAGGGGGTATTTGCTGCTTTATTCTCACAGTAAGAAGAGATTCAAAGAATGGTTGGAGTGTTGGAAAAGAAGGGAAAGAGTGACAAAAAGAAGCATTTAACCTTTGCTTCACCAAACACAAATTGAAAGAACATCATATTAAAAGGAATATTTTTTGTTACTGAGCAAAAGGACTATCCTGTATTCTAAAGTGGTGGGTGAGCCCAATGAATATGACATTAGGGTGAGACCAGGGATCTAAACAGGAAAAATCCTCCTCTTTTACCAGAGGCTGCATTAACGTTGCGTGCGAGTCACAACACATAGTAATCAACTAACCTACACCTTCATCGATGAAAGTCACATAAGCTCTTGGTAATATCTGAACCACAGAGAAACAGATAAAGCACACACTTTTCAATGTTCTTTCACTACTTACTGCCAAACCCACCTGTTTTTTCAGGTCAAAAGAAAAATTCCTTTACAAAACTATGGAAAAGACAATCAAACTCAAACAACTACCACACTGCCCTTTGAAAACATTTTCTTTTCATACCTACCTTCCTTGTTCAAAGATGTTTTGACCAGTCAGAACAGTAAGGAACTGTGTATATGAATGATTACAACACACACAGAAGGCATTTAAAATATAACAAATTAGTAATCAGTGCCACTGGAGGTATGGTACCATGCTATTTGCAAGTGGCGTTGCTGTACCTGTTGCTGATAAAAGTAAATGAGAGGGGATCTACTGAATTATTCGTAGGAGTTGCCCAGCAGTCAGTGAGGACCACCTTGAGTTTGCTGTCTGCTCTCTGGATCCCCACTTCAATCAGTATATCATCGCTGGCAGAGACACTGAAATTTTTTGGTATTGGGGAGTTTCCAATAAACAACTGCATTTCTGTTCTGAAGTGTCCAGATCCATGCAAATCTTCAAAGATGGTGTAAAGTCTGAAAAAAAAAAAAAAAAAAACAAACCCAAAAAACCCCTCCTTTAAAGACCACAAATCTGACCATGTGTTTCTATAAATTAGTGCCTGTTTCTCCACCTCTTACACAGTTAAGTAGTGCAGACTTATCTGCAGTCCAGGATGTTAGGACACAGTTCAAGTAGAAAGGGTGAGAATGCATCAAGCTTTTTGTTTGAAGGTAGGAAGCTTGGGAATGCAAGTGGGAAAATACAAATAGTGGAATATCTTGTCAATACAAATAGATCAGAGAGAGATTTGAGTGAAGCTGAAGGGAAACAAGACTACGAACTGTCTGAAATTTCAAAATAAGGCGAGTAAAAGCTTAGTGAAGAAAATAGCCAAAGAAAATTAAGGAGAAGGAACAAATCTGAACAGTAAGTGAGGGACACGAGAAAATTATAGAGCTCAGGGAGAAGGGACCTGACAAAGACTTTGTGGAGGATAGAAAGGAAAATACAATGTCTGGAGGGTTAGTAAACAGAAACTGGATTTGGTGATGACAGAATAAGCATGGTACTAGCCAAGAGAGAGGAGGTGATCTGGTACAAAGGGAGAATATTCATCACCAGAGTAAAGCTTGTGCTGACACCTTCTCTGCGAGCATGGGTTTGACTTTCTGTGAACAGTGGATTTGATTCCATCTTAGGTGAATCTGGGGCCTTCCATAAAAAAGTATTTGCATTATATATCTTATCTTTTTTCCAAGTTGATCAAATCAGGATTTGCAGGGGTTAAAGTTTGCCATCCTCAGCACCCACACAACAATCTGCATGCCTATATCCATTGTAAAGATATATCATTATTATATTACAAGAGCAGGAAAATACCATTATTGCTACATGTGGTCACCTAGAAAGGCAAAGAGAAGTCAGGAGTTCTGGCTCCTGAATCTGCACCAGTAGCTCCCAAGGGTTTATTTTCATCTATGGTTTAGCCGGGCAGTGGCCAAGCTTGTTGACTGTTGGATCTATTGACACATTAGGTGGAATAGGAGAGAAGCCCATAGCAGGGATCACCTGAGCACAGAATTTTCAGGATGGCAGCCATTGCAAGGACTGTCACTGGATACAGCTAAGGTCTCTGGGAATTCTTCCAGTGGAACAGCATTCAGCCACACAGCCGCATTTCAGAGCAAAGGGTATTTTCACTTACCCTTCTGCAGTGTATCCAGAGGAGGTCAAGAGATCATTTTCAAACACACAGTGAATGGGACTGGCAACTTTTAAGTGGTGGATTACTCTGTGAGGAGAATCGTCATTCCGAAGGATGGTTTTCACTACAGTATTAGTCATGTTCTACAATACAGAAAGAAGAAAGTGAAACTTGTGGACATCAGTGTTTCTAGGGATATATCAGAGCTGCAGTAACCAGCTTCAAGTACATAAGATATTCTTCATTCTCCTGGCTGCAAAAATCAAACAGATTAAGCCTCTACTATCTCAGTTGCTGTACAGTGACACAATGAAAATATACCGGCCTTCTTCCTCTTCTTTAGACTGAAATGATGATTGCTCCAAAAGGGAATTTCTGTACTTTTGCATGGCCTGAGCATAGCCTTTGGTTAGGGATCCAAAGAGATAGCAATCACTCTTTGTCCCCACTACTGGTAGAAATTGGGAGTATTTGACCAAATACAATGATGAAATTACTTTTAAGAGAAGAGAAGCTTCTGTCAGTAGCAAAGGGAAACCAGAGAGGCATGAGAAGTGACTCTCAATTTCAAGAGGCCTTAGAGTTTTGCTGCCTGACCTCAAATATTTCCCTTCTGTTTCTGGCTTGTCACCCGTCCCAGAGACATAACTTTCCATCGCAAGAAGGGTTTTTCTTAGACCAATATTTTAGCAACTAAAAGACTGTACTCCTAGCTAAGTATCTACCATTGACCCTTCCCTCATCAACACAAGAGAAGAATATGCTCCAGGGATTCTTTGCATTCACTAGCACAGGGGACTTACGGTCTCAACTTCAGTGCCACAGTCACTCCAGCCTGCCTGCAGCACAACGTGAGTGCCATTGCTGATGCTCACATTGCAGCGAGGATCCCCCAGGTACAGGGAGACCTCAGGGATGGACTCCTGCTGTAAAAATCTCTTCTGGATGACAAGGATGATCTTCTCAATTTCACAAAACACTGTCACTGCATCTTTAATGGAAACCTGGGCTGGTTTAACGAGTGTGGCAGGAGATGCTTGAGGAGAAACTTCAGGAGTTGACACAGGATCCATGGTGAGAGGAGACAGCACCACGCTGGAGAATGTGGTTCCCTCCAGAGCTTTGTGGTCTGTAGTAGAGAAGTCCAATGATGCAGGGGAAGAAATGTGAGTTGAAGTTTCCAAAGATGTCACAGGTAAAACTGTGGTGTATACAGATTTCTTATCCATCACTGTGTCCTTCCGGCTGACAGGAAATGCTGAAGAGTGCCAAAACCAAAGGTACTGTTAATACTGGTAATTTACAGGTTTAGATTGATTTCATAAGGTAAAGGCAAACTCTTAGGAACAAACTTACAGTCACTGTCAGGAAACAAGCTTCTTTTGTTTTTTTCTAACCCACTCTACTTATTGCCAAAGCTGTGGCTTTTGTTAAGCAAAAGCCCAAGAGATATGTAAAGAGCCTGTGAGTAAAGCTGAAATGCTTTATTTCCTGAGAGCTGCAATAATTAGTGTGCTCAAGTAAAACACCTACAGACAGCTTTTGGATGATCAGTGCTTGCAAGAGATTCACAGCTCTAAGTTGCTCAGCAAGTATTCATATGGTTTTTTTTACTGTAGGACACTTGCACACTTCTATATGTGGAGTATAAATGGGCAGAATCTGCTAAAAACCGTGGCCCCATCTGTGACCAGCTGGTACCCAAAAGATATGACCCTGTTTTCAAAAACCCACTTCAGGTAAAGTGCAAGACAAACCTCGTGTAGCAGGATGACATTGCACATGTGTGTTCTGAGAGACATAGTGGGGAGTTGAACAAATGCATTAGTAGCTATCTCTAATGATTTCAGGAAGAGAGAAGCAGAAGAAAAGGGGAAGTATAGGTTGAGATAATTTGTATGTCCAACACCTGTCAACCAGCACAGGCTCTGGGGTTACCTCACAGCTCTTTGCTGGTACAACCAACCTAAATATTCACCCACCACAGACTTAGAAAGCACCATTCTCCTAAGATAATATCTCCTAAGATAATAAATGCCATTTGCAGTGAAACACAAAGGGTGTGTCTTATTCTACAAAAATTCTCTGAAATTATTTTAATGGGTTGTACGTACAAATCTCATCTATTTCTCAAGCAACATATAAAACCTGTACATATCTATTCTTCCAGAACTCCCCAGCTTTCAGAAATACCCCAAATTAAAATGTTGCTGATTTGAACATAAGAGGAAGTGAAGAAAAGTCTGAGCTCTTTCAGAGCTGAATTTCCCAAAAGCTTATCATCATAATGTTAAATGTCTTGGTTAAACGAAACTGAGAAAAAGTTGGTATCAGTTGACAAATCCTTGTGACTTCAGCCAAAGAGCAGCTTACCACTGTGGTTATAAAACCAAATATAACTTATTGAAGAAGCCTAAGGGAATTTAGGAGCTTGAAGACCCTTCATATGTTAGCTAACAAATGATTTAAGGAAAGAACAAAGCTAAATGAATTGACTCATACAACAAAGTAGTTTGCAATAACATTTCATGCCTGCTCCCATAGAGGTCAAACCATGTACCCAATGCTTTCTGTTACCTTCTCTACTATCTCTACTGTCCCCTCTGCCACTACTAATGAAAATAACTAACAAGTCTCAACAACCCTATCCAATTTCTATGGCAAATAGGAGAAAATAGAACTGTTAAAAGAACCTCACAAAGATCACATTTAATATTAATATAGTAAACTCTCATGACAGAATATTACAGTCAGAAATACTTAAAGTCTGCTCCAAGACTTTTACCATTAGAATCCAGATGAAAACAACAAAAGAATTTATCTCTGGCAAAATTTCAAGACCTGTGGCAAGTGTGCCCATGATCCAGTAAAGGTCAGATTACTAAGTGTTCAGTTAGCCATTAGATAATAAATTTTTTGTTTGCCTTCACAGCTTCTTCCAGGCCTTTCTGGACACACATCAGCAAATCCATCATTGCAGCTGCACTGGTAAAACCCAAGTGTGTTATGGCATGATGCATCTGGGGAGCAGTCATCTTCTTCGCTTTTGCACTCATCATAATCTGTTGGGTATATTTAAGCAAAAGGCAAAGTTGTAGAGTGTCTAAATGTAAATATGATGGTTCTGAAACTGGAGCACAGGCAAATTGTCATGATCTCATAGTGGGATTACACCTCTGAAGTGTGATACACTATAGTATGTGTCAGGCAGCTGCTGGGACTAGAAGAGGTGGGATACTGGAAGCACAGCCTAGAGCACTACTGAAAGTCACTGACAAAACCTCCAGAAGCTGTGCTACCAATGACGCTCAGCAGATACTCACTGAAATTTCACTGTGGTTTGGGGCACAACAACCCCATGCAACACTACAGGCATGGGCAAGTATGGCCAGAAAGCTGCCTGTCAGAAAAGGACTTGGGGGTTTTGATTGATGTCTGGTTGAATATGAGCCAGCAGTGTGCCCAGGTGACCAAGAAGGCCAACAGCATCCTGGCTTGTATCAGAAATAGTGTGGCCATCATGACTAGGGGAGTGATTGTCCCCCTGTACTCGGCACTGATGAGGCTGCACCTGGAATTTGGATCCCTCACTATAAGAAGGACACTAAGGTGCTGGAGCATGTCCAAAGAAAGGCAACAAAGCTGGTGAAGGTTCTAAAGAACAAGTTTTATGAAGAGCGGCTAAGGGACTTGGGGTTGTTTACTTTATAGAAAAGCAGGCTGAGGGGAGACCTTCTTGCTCTCTACAACTCCCTGAAAGGAGGTTGTAGTGAGGTGGGTGTTGATTTGTTCTCTGTAACAACTGATAAGATGAGGGGAAATTGCCTCAAGTTGTGCCAGGGGAGGTTTAGATTGGATATTAGGAAAAAACCTATTTTTTTTCAGAGACAACACATTGACTTGTGAAAGAGAATTCAACAGCAGTTAGGAGACTAATGTTTCTTGTTACTGGCTTAAATTACATATAAAGAGGAAAAAAAAGCACAATCAGCCATTGTGCAGGTCTTGGTGAGGTGTGGGCTTTCACCTGAACTCCTAACCCACAAGCATGTAAGGAAAACCACATACTCACTGTGCAGAAGAATTCACATGTTCGTTTCTTTGTTTCTTGGGGTTTCTATCTCATGCAAAATTATCAGTGCAAAGCAGAGAGTAAAGTGTTTCAAAATTATTTTAAACAGAGCTGGTTACATCTGTGTACAGGGACCTGTTCCACTGGTGACTTGTAAAACCCTTAATCTGTGACCACCGTTTCTAATGTCTCTATATCTTCTTCTCTAGAAAATTAATGGTAGCTATAGACAAAATGACCAGTTGGTTTTGTCCTTTTGGATCAGGAGTACCTCAGTTCAGTTCTTATTTAATCTTTTGATATTCTCTGAAAAATCTTATTGGATGGAAAAGCAGGAGCAATATACAGAAGGAGAATGGCCTTTCATCCATCTGATATACAGATATTTTCACCTCAAAAATACAGATTCATATTAACAATAGGCTTTATCATCTTTCTAGTTCTCAAGAACTATTGGGATACAAGCTGTTCCTTACCATTTATGGAGAGACTGCTTTTGTCAACTGTGAAATAGGAGTTGTGTTCAAAGGCATCACGAAAAGTGGTGATGATGTAGTAGATATCCACATCTTCTGCAATCAGTAAATTGAAACTTACCACAGTGCTCCCATTAGTAATACCCGTTATCAACACTTTAATCAAACCAGCATCCATCTTCTGAAGAACCTCAAGAGGCAGAGATTTATGTACCTGGAATAAAACCAAAATGCATGTGGAGATGGACAGATAGAGGCAATTACATTTTAGGCTTTGTACACTGCCCCAGAGAGAGTATTATACGTTACAGTTGTGCTTTGTACTCCGGAGGGAAGCAGCAGAAAATTGACCTTTTGCTTTATAACTTTTCCACCCTACAGCAGCTGAAGGATATGGTATATATTTAACCATGAATATTAAACAAGCTAAGTGATAAAGATGTCTCATCTGTCATTTGGCACAGGTCCTTGCCTCTGGTAACAGAAAGGGAGGGAGAAGACTGCAGGGAAGTTCCCATCTTCTACCTCTCAAAATGCCACTAGGGAGAGAGGGGCAACCCCATATGAGAAGGAACTGTCGATGGAAGTGGAGATGCCTCCAGACACTCCACACTGTATATATATCTCGCGGGGCTCCCTTAGCTCAGGTACATTACAGCTTAGAGCAGACCACCTCAAGCCTTTCTTTGCAGATGATTTCACACCAGAGCCAAGCAAATAACTAGTATTTTTGAATGCCTGGACTGGGGTAAAGAAAACAGAAAGGTGTTTAATTTCATCAGCACTGCCACAGAGTTCAACCTCCTGTCAAGCCAATCTTCAATTTGATTTCTGAAATATTTCCTTAATGTCTTCCCTGAGGTGTATCATATTATTTCTGCAAATTCTGACTGTTATCAGGGCAGATAGCCTTGACTCGTGGTCCTCCTCAAGAGTCCAAGAGCCAGACTAGGAAATGGCTCTGCACTGTTTTGAATAGGAACAGTCACCCTCAAAGTATTGCAGCACCAAATCACAGCTGAACTTAGGTCAGTCTAGAAAAATCAATAAAATAAATATTCAGCCCGTACACAGTAATCTTGGACTTCACTAGTGGCCTAAGAAAGCAAATGGCACCTTTTCAAAGCACACAGAGTCTTAATCATGATAGCCCCAGAAGCCATCTCCTTTACAACACTGGAGAGCAAAAGGGTCAGCTTTCTGTGGGATGGGGAACACGGCCCTGACTGAGGCTTTGCATCAGCTGGGCTGCTCAGCCTCTCCACTGTCCAGCTCAGATGAAGGCACCAACCCCTCTCAAAGAGATAGGCTGGAGCCGTGTGTTTGATCTCTTCCCTTTCCACCCTCCAAGGCTGGGTACCTCTGGAGGGCAGCCACTTGTGGGAACATCCCCCCCTCCTCCCACAGGAGAGCAGACCATGGAGCTGGGCATGTGGGTGTATGCAGGAGCCCTAGGGGACATAAAACAGTGTTGACATTTACAGCACCATTCCCCTTCATCTCCAGGCCCAGCACCAGCCACAGGAGGAGCAGACACAGGTCAAATGTCATCATCTCACAGGACCAACCACAAACATGACACAAAGCTAATATTAATTCAGATGTAAATGACATGTTGAGAGAACATTATATACAGAAAGACAGCCTATTTCTGAGAAACTCACCATAAAGAGAAACTGGTAAATATCCACAAGTTTTCCCTTCAATTCTTTTATCTGGTCACCCAGACAAGGGCCCCAGTGAGACTGCACCAGACTCCCTACCTACCTGCATGTCCCAGGGGAAGGCAGGGCACACACACACACAGAGATTTGCAAGTCAGATGGAACACATACCTGAAGACCAGGTGCCAGGGTAAGCCCAGGCTGTGTGATATCAGCCATCAATGTCCTGGTTTTTTCCATTATAATTTTTAAGAATTTTTGAATTTCTATTAGAATATTTTCTTCTCTCATTTTCTCCAGGAGACACTCACAGATCCTCTGTGTTTCCTAATATCTCTCACGTGTATCTGGCAAGTCTTTTTACATTCTTCCACACTTGCAAACAGAAAGTGCAGCAACAGAAAATGTAGGACACAACTTTCAATCCTGCATCAGACAGGTAGTACAGGCTGTTCTAAGCTATTGATATCAAAACTGCACTTAGAAACTGCCAGCAACAGTGCAACAGGAGACTGTCCACAGTAAGAGAGCAGCTCCCTGCAACTTGTGAAGGAAAAAATCTCCTGCCATCCCTGTCAACCTTCCTGAGCCTGGGAAACACTCACCTTCTTTGTGCATAGCAGCCACTAGCTTCAATGCAGGACACAGAGAGATGGAAACAGTCACAGAAACACCTACATTTTTATGATTTCTCAGCAGACTTGCTCTTTGCCTTCACCCTCCAGTGGTTTTCAGACTCCCAGGAGATGCCAGCAGAGAGAAGGGCACAGAGTAACTGCACAGTAAGTGCCAGACAAGAACCACTTGGCCCAGGTAAGAGCTGGCATGAGACTGTCCTGCACAGGAGAGTCACACCTCTTTCCCAGCACCTCACTTTGCTTTAACCCCTCTCTTTGAGGTAAATCGCTCACTTTCTTCCCTAATCCAAACTTCCAGAGAATTAAGGGGGCAGGTGGGGGCTACGTTGTAGTGACCTCTAACCCTTTCTTTCCCTACACATTTTCTGCAGGAAATACCTGAAGCAGCAGGGCTAGATTTCAGCCATAAGTTTAAGTCAGAGCTTATGTCAGTGTTGCAATGCTCAGGGGTGCAGGCAGTGACTCCTACCAGGGAGACCCCAAGGAAGAAGCAAGGCAAGGGGCAGTGATGGGAGCCAACAGGAGGAGCAGCCTTGTTTCTCTTGCACCCATTGAGCATTTTGTGCTGGATTCTCCCGGGTGATCACAGCTACGTGCCAAGCTTGGCTTACCTGCTGCTGTGTGTTATTCAGTCCTGAATGACTTACTTGCTCACTATGTATTATTCTGCCCTGCAGACAGCCCCAGATTTTGCAGGTATGTTGAAGTCCTTTTCTGAGTCATCAGTGCTGATATGTGTTGCATGCTCTTGACGGCATGGTTACATTGCACAGAGCAAACCCACTGCATGCACCTGGAAAGGGCTGCTACATGACTGGGAGTCCCATACAGGAAACATTGCAGTGCTGTTTCATCAAGCCAGGGAGCCCTTGGGCCCCTTATCCTCTCTCTTTCTGCTGTTTCTCAAATGTCCTGGTTTGAGTAGAACTAATTCTGTTCAGTGATTTTCCTTTTCAGCTCAGTTCTTCTAACTAACTGCACTGTCTGAAGTCAGCAGCCTGTTCTCACAGGCAGTGTCTGCTTCTAGAAGTGGTAACACCCCATGTTCAAAGTTAGTACCAAGGATTGGTCTGCAGACCAAGGCCACTGCTGGATCTTGTGTACTACACTGGAGGGGGGTGCAGAAAGTAAAAGGCTGCAACTGTAGGGAGAAATGGGTAGGACAGGTGACTCCAAACTGACCAACAGGGGATTCCATCACATATATGTCATATTCTGTATAAAACTGAGGCATCATGAGGGTCAAGTTCTTGGCTTCTTCCTCTCCAATTGCCGTCATCCCAGGAGGACTCTGTCAGTTCTCCCTTCAATCCTGATCTGTGTGTTCCTGAATCCAGTTCCAGAATCCAGATCCTGAACACTGTTCCCATCTGCCACTGGGTCCAGTCTGGGACTTTACCAGTGCCTGCTCCACAGCATCAGTGACGATGGTGATATAACTGCCATTAGGGGGAGGGGAGGTGTGTTGGGTTCAATACTGTTTTTTATATATATTTGTATGTAATCAATTTTATTATTGTTATTTTCATTTTCATTAAAGCTGTTCTAGTTTCTTTCTCTAATCACTAAGTCTCCCTCTCTCTTATTCCCCTTCTCTTCCCCTTTGGGGAGGGAGGGAGGTTAACGGAGAGCATCTGTTATAGGTCTAGCAGGCTGCCCTGACCCTAAA
>JANHGN010017359.1:2255-36738 GCA_024605025.1 Megaceryle maxima
ATTGATGAATATGTTGAACAGAACTGGTCCCAGCACTGACCCCTGTGGGACCCCACTAGTTACAGGCCTCCAGCTAGCCTCCATCCCATTGACCACAACTTTCTGACTTCTTTCCTTCAACCAATTCCAAATCTACCTCACTATCTGATCATCCAGACCACACTGCCTTAGTTTAGCTGCAAGGATGCTGTGGGACACAGTGTCAAATGCCTTACTGAAATCAAGATAAACCATATCCAGTGCTCTACCATCATCTATCCACCTGGTTATGTCCTCATAAAAAGCTATCAGGTTGGACAAACGTGACCTCCACTTGGTAAAACCATGCTGACTGCTCCTAATGACCTCCTTATCCTTGATATGCCTAAGGATAGTGCCGAGGATAAATTGCTCCATTACCTTATTGGGGATGGAAGTGAGGCTGACCGGTCTATAGTTGCCTGTGTCCTCCTTCTTTTGAAGATTGGAGTGATGTTTGCCCTCCTCCAGTCCCCAGGCACCTCTCCTGTCTGCCATGATTTACTGAATATGATGGAGAGTGGTCTGGTAATGACTTGTGTCAGCTCCCTCAACACCCATGGGTGCATGCCATTAGGACCCATGGACTTATGGATGTCCAGACTGCTCAACTGTTCTTTAACCCAGGCCTCATCAGTGAGGGAAGACTCCTTTGTCATGCTATCCTCTGGTGACTCAGATGTCAGAGGCTCCTGAAGACAGTCTCCAGAATTTGCTATTGCTTCTTTGCACTTTTTGGTAGGGCAACAATATTTAGAACACATACTGTCAGACACAGATTTTCTACCTTTATGCTTACCTTTTTCACTCCATGATCTAAAATAGCTTTTTTTTACTGTATAGATAAATATCCCCAAGTTTCACCCTGTCCTGGTTTCATCTGAGATAGAGCTAATTTTCCTTCTTAGTAGCCTGAATAGTGCTATGTTTTGGATTCAGTATGAAAAGAATGCTGATGATATACTGACGTTTTTAGTTGTTGCTAGGAAATCAGGGACTTTTCAGATTCCCATATTTTGCCAGTGTACAGGAGCATAAAAAGCTGTGAGGGAGCATGAACAGGGCAGGTGACCTGAACTAGCCAAAGGGATATTCCCTACCATAGAATGTCATGCACAGCATATAAACTGGGGGCAGTTGGCCAGGGGAGGGGCAGACCATTGCTCAGGCATCAGTCAGTGGGTGGTGAGCAACTGCGTTGTGCATCACCTGTCTTTTCTTAGGTTTTAGTTCTATTGCTCTTTTTATTATATCCCTTTTTATTATTTTTATTATATTTTATTTTATTGTAGTTATTATACCATTCTTACCTCAACCCACAAGTTTTACTTTTTTCTCCTCACCATACTGCTGTGGAGGCAAGGAGTGAGAAATCAGCTGCATGATGTTTAGTTGCTGGCTGGGGTTAAACCATGGCAACCTATACAGCTATAGTATTTGTTTCTACACTAGCAGGAAGATTATTCTGAAGAGAAGAAGAGGTGTAAAAAATAATAGGTGTCTTAGTGGGTGCTGTAAGGTTTTTGTTGCCTGCACCACAGGTAGTGCTTTAGTTAAGGAAAATGAGAGGTTGAAGCTCAATTTCTTAGGTGAGATGTGATTTATGATTGCAAACATACAGGAGTGGAGGATTAAAAATAATAAACATTTGGTAAATTTTCACATTCCCCATTTGCTATTATTTCCTGTGTGTAGCATTAATGTCTCACGAGTAAAAAAGTTTCTCGTAATGTGTCCTCCTGCAGTGTTGTTAAGCTCAATTATTGAATACAATTGTTCATGCAGTATTAGTTTTTAAAAACCCAACAAGCAGTACTTTATCTAAAAGGCTATATAGTCTTTCTATTATGAGCGGGGGAATTTACAAGTTCCCATTGTTTTTCAATGCAATAAAAAATAAAATATATTGAGAACTACCAGCATACATGTATTACATTCAACACAAACAGAATTCACAAGAAACAGTTCCCCAACTTGCTTTTGTGAATGAAAAATTACTTGAATATACAGTTATACTGTTTTTTGTTGCTTCATTTCAAAACCAGGAAAAGATTGCTGAGGCTGTAGGCACAGAGGTCTCTACAGGAGTGTCTATTAAGCTCTTTGTAGAGCTGATCATGTTCTCTGTAGTTGATGTAAAGTAGTTGTAGTAACTCATGGTATAATACTCCATGCTGCCTAACAAGTTTAGTTGATGGAAAACATGACCTTTTTTCCCCTCATTTACAACACTTTTGAGTCCCTCTGTACAATTTATAAATCTGAAAAAAAAAAAAAAAAAAAAGTCGAGACTGTTACTTTTAAGTTATTTCTGGAAGGAAGTAATGAGAATACAATTGTTTCACTGCACTGTGATACATAGAGCTAACATGAACTCCAAAAGCTGTTCTTGTAGATTGTCCTCTCTCTGTTCCTCTAGTCAGGGCTTGTGGCAGAAATCAATTCCTTGACCAAACTATGGGTGCTGTAAAAGACTGATGCAGTCCAACCAGTTCTCAGTGATTCCTCTCTTGCACTATGAAAGAACTCTAGAGAAGAAAAGTATATCCTGATCTGATGTGTTGGTGTTCTAGAAGGGGAAAATCCTTATTCCTGATGTGGTTAGCTTGTTAAAAGCAAAAGACAGCTAGATATACAAGAAAACTGATGGGCATTAAGGGTCTTTGTTTCTGGTGCTTTAATCTTCATAGAACATCATGAAAGCAGTCACGAAGCAAGAGCAGAGATATCCAAAGAACATAAAAAGAATACAAATAAATATTTGTCTTATGAGATGACAAAGTTTAATAAAGCATACCACGGTGTTCTATAGTAAGAAATTGTTCCTTAGTTTAATATGTGGTCTGGAAAACAAGATAAAACCAGAAGTATTAAAATTTTCAGCTGACAAGAACAATTACTTCCATATATTGGGATTAAATACAGTTCTGTATTGGAAAGTGCAAAATAAATTATTTGGAAACAAAATCACCTGAATTATGTGACCTATTACTGTCATTTTAGCATATGAAATTTTTATTTCCCAAAATGCTCAAAAAGAAAAAGAAAGCACATGAGAGAATGGACAAGAGCTTGAGGCAATTATCATAGAAAGGTGGGTACAAATTTGAAGTTCACGTGGTTGATATGGGGTAGATCATTATGTTACATAAAATCTTCATCTACAACATGTTAGTTCCAACTTTATAATCTGTGAACATATGGACTAAGGTTCATAATGGCTTTCTAACAAATCTGTCACTTTTCCTAATTCAAGACTAATTCAAATAATGTGGAAAGTAACAGCATCTGTATGGTCCCTTTGCATACTTAAGAAGTCCTCAATTACATATCAAGAGTTGAAATACAAAGACTTTCAAATATCCCTTCCAGAACTATACGCATAATTAAAGCTGATCTTGCAGTCAGCTATAGTAGGTGCTGCAGTTATTTTCCTCCTACAGCAAAAAACTTGTATAAGACATTTCCTGATAATGAAGTGGATTGTGTCTTTAAATGAGAGACCCCAAAGTTAAACAGCACTGGTATTCCAGCTGCTCAACTTCTAATCCACCAGCCTGGAAATGCTCTCAGTATTTCCCAGGCTTCAGCTATCCTCACCCATGCACAAAACATACAGTCTCTCTCCATTTTGATATGAAGCTGCTTTTGTGCTCATGGAATGAACCTGGTCTCCTGCTGCATTTCTCAGCAGACCACCTGCAACTCCTTTAGGTTGTTGCAATTCTACAGTGCGTTATGTTATCTTGCCAGCAAAAATACTGAGTTCAGCTGCAGCTGTATCAATTAGCTCCTTGAATCTGCAGACAGTAACACCAGTGACACTTTTTTCGATGAATGGGGCACCTACTGGTGAGTACATAAATGAAATGATCAGTCCTCACTTTCATGTGTCTGTGTTTAAAAATTCTTTTACCACCATGTACTTTGAAAGTGACAATCCTCTGCCCTTAACTCATAACACACATGCAAATATTTTGCATCTGTCACAACCAGGCTTCACAGATACACAGATGTGCAGCAGCACAGATGGTTAAAATATATACATATATCTTCCTGTTGCTCAGAGGTAATTGGTATTTTGTGATACCAGCTACTGTGTTATATGAGTATGAACTGACAGTGTGTCTAGGTGGCCAAGAAGGACAATAGCATCCTGACTTGTACCAGAAATAGTGTTGCCAGCAGGACTAGGGAAGTGATCATCTCCCTATAGTTGGCACTAGTGAGGCTGCAGCTCCAAAACTGTGCTCAGTTTTGGGACCCTCACTACAAGAAAGACATCATGGTGCTGAAGCGTGTCCAAAGAATCTGGTGAAGGGTCTAGAGCACAATTCATATGAGGAGAGTCTGAGGCAACTGGGGTTGTTTAGCCTGGGGAAAAGGAGACTGAGGGGAGACCTTATTGCTCTCTACAACTACCTGAAAGGAGGCTGTAGTGAGTGGTGTGTCTGTCTCTTCTCCCAAGCAACAAGTGATAGGATAAGAGGTAACAGCATCAAGTTGTGCCAGGGGAGGTTTAGATGGACACTAGGAGAAATTTCTTCACCAAAAGCATTGTCAAGCACTGAAACAGGCTGCCCAGGCAAGTGGTGGAGTCACCATCCCTGGAGATATTTAGAAGACATGGAGATGTAGTGCTTAGAGGTATGGTTTAGAGGTGGACTTGATAGTGTTAGGCTAATGGATTGACCCTGTGATCTTAAAGGTCTTTTCCAACATAAATTATTCTGTGTAATTGATATCTTGTGATCACTGAATTTCAATGTGTTATTGTTATCTTGTAATTATTCCAGAAAATATCTCTCATCTTAAATCAAATATGTGAGTTCTCCTAGGGGGGCTTGTTTTATCCTCCTGAAACATGCTTCTTTTATGGGGACTAGTTAGCTGAGACACAATTATCTTATAAAATATTAAAACATGCCCCTTTGAATCCTCCAGTCCTGCACCAGTCAGTGTTATTCCAAAAGTGAAGGCAAGTTTTTGATTTCAAGGTAAGGTTTAAAATTTGCTGCTTACCCAGCCCAGGCTGTCTGTCCTTCCACAGATACCAAAGAGTCTTAACACTCACTATTTTTAGGATGAATCCCTCTGCCTGTGTTGTTGGATTTTTTTGTTTGTTTGGGATTTTAATGTAACAAAGATAAAGATCTGCTAGGACAGGACATGTTTGGCAGAATAATTTTAAATGAATTGGAGAGTCTCTTCTGAACAAACTGTTGGACCTACTGAACTCCTCCAGTAAAAACTATGCTGTTAATTAATGTTGTGCAAGACAATATGTTTTCGTTCAATTATATCAGTCTCTGTCTATGTTAGTGGCTCACTTACTGCTATCATCCATTTTAATCCTGTTTTCTTAAAGACATGCTATATCTGGTACTTCAACCCTTGTTTCAGGGTGTCCTCAGGGGAATGTTTCAGTCAACCCTCTTGACATAACATCTTGTAATGCACACTGGGACTATGTTGGTGATGCACATGAGTCGCCTCCTTTCCACCTTGTTATTTTGGACAAACAGTAGCATGTTCAGGCATGAAAGCAAACGCAGACATTTGGATCCAGTGAAAAACAACAGTGTCACCGAGAAATATGCGTGGAGCTAGTCAGATGCTGTAATGAGCAGGATCAGTTGTGGATATTTAACTGTGCTGAGATGGACAAAAGAACTGTAGGGGACTGTTGGGAGGATGGGGAGCATACCCATTATGAACATAAGGAAAAATATACCTTAGGAGCCCAGAGAAATGGAAGTTGTCTTGGAGGACTGGGCAGATGGATATGAACTGTACTAGCAGTAAACACTAGAGTTTTATTACTGACTCCAAGGACTCAGTCACTGGGGTTGACTAGTAGGAAGCTGTACCTGTTTTCAGTGGTTTTGAGGATATATGGTGATATTATTTTCAGGCTGACAATGAAATGAAGCAAAACTTGTGAATATTTATCTCTAGCTCTGGGAGAGAGGAGGATGTACACACATCAGGAATCTACTTTAGCTGGCTGATTTCAGGCAATAATTTGGGATTGAAGAAATGCAGATGTAAGTCCTGCTCAGCTTGACTTAGAAAAGAGGTTTTCAGTTCAGATCACTATTGGCAGAACTGGTACTTGACATTTTCATTAAAAATAATCACATATAGCACTACTTGCTGCATGAGTTGCATATTCCTTTTTTTTTACCTTGCCTCTGTTTTATTTTTAGGGGAAGGAACACCCCTTTTGTCCTTGGAATGTTTAAATGAAGAGGAAAGTTTTATGTCAGTGTGTGCATGTGTATTCACATCTCTCTCTGTATATTTAGAAATCATAATGGGAAATATATCCTGAAGTGGAAACACCAAAGGACTTGATTGGGACCCTGTGCTGATATAACTCTCATTAATGTCGTAGAGCTGGTGGAGTAGAGCTGGTACCAGCATGGAGTCAAACAGCACAGCCTAACAGCGCTTGGAGCAGCTGAGTTTCCCCTTCCAGGGATGGTAAACAGGCATCTCAAGGCTTTTCTCTTTTGCTGCTTTGCTATTTTGGGTCTGTCAGGAATGATTTCTCCATGTTCCTCCAGTGGTACATGAATGTGCACTGTCAGATGTGCTTGCAGGCTTTGCACCGGTGGAAGTGGTAAGCAGTTCTGCAGAGGTACTGTGCCAACAGAAAAACCCATCTAGCGAAGGGAAGTCAAGATGGATAACTTCCTACAATGTCTTCCCTCTCACAAAACTTGACAGAAAAGCACAACAGAAACAACTGCTTTTACTTCTTATCTTTAGCTTTTCACCTGCATTTTTGTTTCCTCTGTCCTTACAGTTTCTTGTCAGCTTTTGCTGTGTCCATCCTTCCTTTTCCATGAGCCTCTACCAAGAGGCAGAGGACAGGGTGTCTCCTCTGGGGGATAGTCAGCAGCAGGCTATAAATTTGGCAGCATGTCAAGAGCATGTTTCAATATGCTATGTAATTTATAAGGCAACACATCCATTTTAAGACCAGCCCTGAATCTCAGTATATCAAAAAGCAGGAGACTGAAGAATAGGCCACTGCTGCCATTTATAATAACCCCTCCAGAAATATGTTGTGTGAAAGGTCTTGTATCTGTCATTAACTTTTTTTCTTTCTCCTTTTAGCCACTATGTGCCATGTATTTATAGAAGTTATTGCTAATATGACTTCAATGATAAAACTCTATTTTATCTAGCATGAAAAGAGAACAAAAGATGTAATATTCATTGGCATATCATGTAGATTTTCATTGTATGTCACTGACTTCAAAGGAGAGAAATTTCTTTCATTAGGTTTTCCTATCTGCTACTGAATTCTTGGCAAAATCAGAGTTTAAAAACCAAGCTTAAAACCCAAAGGGAGCTGAACGTGTCAAAATGCTTTCTAGATGGAAGGGATAGAGAAGTTCTGGAGACAGCTTTAAAATATGTACATCACTTTAATACATATTTTATAGGGGGCTTTCTGTCACTCTGGGCAGAGGACAATTACCCTATGGCCCTGCCCTGCTTCCATACCAACCCACATCCCACCTGGGTAAGCTCACCCTTTGTGAGGGAGGTGGACAGAGACTGTCTCTAGCCATTGGGAGGGGAAGCAAGGTGATATGTATGTTTATCTCCCCTTCCTCCTTCCTCTGCTCTAGTCTGATGACAAGTACTGTAGTGTAGGACATGAGATGATTCTCATTGCTACAAAACCTTTGGGATCTAAGTGCTTTTGATGGTAGTTAGTTATTTTCTGTTTGTCTATTTATTTATTTTTCCAGGGAATCCAAGCTATGCAGAGGATGTTCTGAATGGAGGAACTACCCAGAACTGAGTTACCTGATGGATATTGAAGCCATGCATAACTTGGTCTGGCTGGTTATAATCTGAGTGAAGGAAAGACGTTTTAAAACAAGACAAAGTATGCACCATGGAGACTCTCAAACTACCTAAAAATACCAGATACAGACTGGAATAGGTGAAATTATAAGTAAGAAAAGATGACTCCTCTCTCCATGTCTTACTGCCTGCAGAGGAATGTTGAATTAGTGCAGTGCCAATAGAAGCCAACACAGACATGAATAGTACCATAATGCAGCCAAGATTAAACACCAGAGCCATGCTGAGGGGCATCTGAGCCATCTATAAAAGCAAAAGCTCTCATTACCTGTGAAGCAGGTAGCAGAAAACAACCGTTACCAGAAACCAGAGGAAAAGCTTTCATGGAAAGAACTAAACATGCCCTGGTATAAGAGCTGTGACCTACATGACAGGTTTGAGGACCAGTGTCAAGATCAGATTAAAGCTACTGGACTGATGTGTTAGTATTAGAATTTGGGCTTTAATATTAGTAAACTATGTAGAAAATAGAAAAAAATCTCCAGGTATTCTGAAATATACTGTCTGTGAGCTATACCCTGAGTTGGTCCTGCCCATTCAGGCACCATCAACAAAGGTCTTCCATAAGAAAGGACTTAATCAACCCTGGTGTCCTAACAGCATCCTCGGGATCAGCACACAGAGACAATCCCTGATTTACAGCTGCAAGGATAGATGATTTGTGGCATGTTCACCCTCTTTTCCAGCAGCACTTATGGACTTCTGGGAAGTAAGGGGTCTATTTCTAGGGGGAGAACAAGTCAGATAAAAAGTCTGTAGGTATTGACTTCCTTGCTTTCAGCAGGACATCGCCACAGGATGTTCACTGTGTTTTTGTACAACATTGCAGCAGAGACAGGCAATCCAGGACCAGTGCAGGATGCAGAAGTATCTGGTAGACAGTGATTCCTTGGGGATTGTACTGTCTAGAAGATGGAAGAGGGCCAAGAGATATCAAAGGCCCAGCGTCTACTGAAAAATAGTGATTACAGCTGTGTGCATGTATGGTTGTTGGGGGTATTCTGTTTTCTGTTTTGATTTAATTATTAGGCTATTAGGAAATATCATTTCAGTTCAATTTCAAGGCAGATTTTTTTTGTGAATTAAAACTGTTACAGATTCATTTTTACTCAAACTTAAATGTGTATGTGTGTATAGTTGCAGCTATGTAGGCTTTCATCATGACTTTTGAAAGGTAAGTTTAGTTTCTTATGCAGTTACGTTATAAAATTGAGTGTAAAACTGAAATGTTTCACTGAAAGGGAAACTATAAAATTGTATAAAGATTCATGATCCCTTACTGGTCTTATTTTAACAAAAAACTATAAAAGGAAACATTTATTTTCCATGCTAAAAGTAAAGGTCACTCAGTAGCTTTCAGTTTTCTTTCCCTTTTTTTCCCCTTCTTGGTACTCATGTTGCTTTCTGAAAATATTTCATTCTTTTTTCTTTCATTTGTCCTCTTTCAAGCTCACTATCTTTCACTCTAACAGCTTCTTTCTTCTCTATTGTTATTTCCCAGCAAACTAATATCCTTAGGGGTTCTTCTGCCTTTTATTACAAGGAGTTCATATCATCTGGCCCTATGAACTGGAGGGCAGATAAGGAACTATTTTCAGTACTATAATGTTCTAGAAGTAGTCTGCACATGGATCCAAATGAGATTCGTTCTTTAGTTATTGCTAAAATTCCTTTTCCACAGAATTTCTGTTTCATCTCAGACAGATGGTAGAGAACTGGTGGTCGTTTGTACAAAATGACTAGAAAGCATTATGAATTGTGTACTAGCCTCCAATAAACAGAAGCTACTAGCACTTCACTTTTTATTGAGCTATAGGGTCAGTCACTTCATATTTTTAAGAGGTCAGCTGCTGTGACAATTGTATAGTCAGAGAATATACAAACTAGAACTGTAATTTCTTTTACCCCTGGGATCTCTCCTGGGTCTTAATACTCCAGAGAGTATAAAATACCTTGTGTTCCCTTTCAAAGAGTGGATTCTGCTTCCCTGGCCAAACTCTATGCAATCATGTCCCAGGCTCCCCAAATAACTTCTGTTTCAATGTACTCATTTTTTGATAAATGGAAGTCATGGCACCTACAAGATCCTTGCAAGGTGTAACAGTTGACTTTATTGAAGATAATATTTTTAATATGCTCTGTGCCATTCATTAGCATAGAGGTTCTCATTGGGGTTTCAGCAACAAGATTTTTACTTTACAGGAAGTCCATGGGCTTAAGAAGTTAATGAACTACTGATTAATTAGTCATTACAAAATCTTGAAAACATAACATTAGCATAAGATTTTTGTCCCTTATCTCTGAAGATATGCTTGCTCTTTGCTGGATTCTATTTTTTTATATGTATTGTTCCTAAATAATATCTATAAATAAAAAAGTCTTTCTTATGTTTTCCAGTCTAGTGATGTGTTTGTTGTTTCTGGTTTTGGCAAAAAGCCTTTATTTTAAGGCAATGTCATATTGATTTTTCTAATTTCTTTCCCTGCTCTAGCAACTTTAGTGGAGTTTGTGTGGCAGCTACTTCAGAAACCAGTCTCTTGTGTCAGCTTCATAGATTTTACACAGTAATTTATGTTGTGATTTTGTAAAGCTGCAGACCACTAGAGTTACTGCAGGTTCATGTGATAATATAGGTCCTTTTAACCTCCTCCATTTGGAATTGAAAAGGTCTTCCTTATTTTTATTTTATTTTTGTTAATTTTATTCAAGCTCTCTCCAGTTAGTATTCCCATCACCGCTTTCTGTTGAGTAAGTACCAAAGAATTAAAAAATCTCTGGTTATTCCACAGTTTACTTTTCTTTAATCATTCTTTTTATAAGGGGAGGGGCTTGGCTGGTAATATACCAAAAGGGAAGGCCTTTTTACCCTGAAAGACTACCATAAAATCTGAAGTTATTTTAAAATTAGATATTTTAACCATCTCCAGAAAACCTTAAAATACTGTTAATTTCTTTTTATTCAGTTAGCTTAGATGTTACATTTAAAAATATGAAGTGACAGAAATTAAATTCTAGCAGAATCCTGTTTAGATAAAACTGAATTTCTAAGCAGATTTTCTCCAAAATACTTGCAAATAATTTGTTGGATATTCTTCAACAATAGGTCTTTGTCACCACTGTAAGACAGGTGTATTTATAACTGTGGTTTACCTAGTGACAGGTGATCTAGTGGATTGACTGTGACAGGGTTTTGGCAGTGCATGCAGCACTAACCTTGCGTTCCCCTCCCTTTTTGCCCAGCCTGTTTCCCTTGTCTACCACAAGCACTTGCTGCACTTGCTCATCTAAAACCCTGGTCTATTTAGCAGATAGTCTCCGTGATCACACCATTTGCTTCCTTTCCAGGCTTTGCAGCTGACTGCTGTCACAGGTGTACTCAGGGCACTCAGGCAGGATGGTTTGAAAAGGAGTAGCCTTGGCCCTGATTCTGCTGAGATACTGGCTTGATGGTGGGTGTTGCCCCTTTGATGACAAAAGAGGGATATAATCTCTGGTACATGCTGTTGCCTCCAGTGGTTACTAGTGCATGATGGATGTCAATATATTGGACCTTGATACTGTCATGAATAGAAAATTGCATCTGCTCCCAGAGCTTATTATGGTCTGTATTTAAGGTAAGTACGTACATAGTGCAGGGAGACTCCACTAAATTAGTAGACTAGATTAATAGTACTACTATAAAAGAATAGTTATTTCAATTAAATTATTTCATTATTTGTTTGATAGGAAAATCTGTTCCATGCACACAGCTCTAAATAACCTGAGGGCTAGATCTGAATCTCTTAGGCTAACCTTATGTGAAAGGTTCAGCACCTGCATGACAACAGATGAGTTCTCCAAATGAGAAGTCTGGGGTGGTAGAAGGGGAATGGATTGCACACAGTGGCCAGGCTCATATGCTCTTTCTGTGTGGCATCTTCTGCTTCTTCGGGGTTGGATGGACTATTGATCTGATCTAATGTGGCAGCAGTTACATGTAAGCCACTCATGTTAAAGACTCTACTTGTACTTGCAAGACTAGTTAAACACATGTAAATGTTTTGAAGAACTGGACTTAATATAACATAATTTAGAGCAGAGGTACGAAATATAGAACTTTTTATTTATCACACCTTTAAAATTCTTCAGAAGAGGTACTGTAGAAATCTAAGATATCGGCAATTGTAATGCAAAGAATATGCTCTTACCTGAAGTAAATCTATCCAGTTGAAAAGCAACTCCAATCATTTGAGGAAATTGGGTAGGTGTATTGAAGCAGAAAGTACCAAAATTTTGGCAACTTCTAAAATGCCACTGAGTACAGCAGAATAGAGCAGATTTATTTTCAGTTGGCATGTCTTCTTTCTCTTTCTCACAGCTGCCTTTGTCTGCTGCCTATGCAAATACATATACTATGTGCCTCATGAGTTTTCTGTCGCTTTGTTCATTTCCTAGATATTTCATTATTTCATGGAAGTTGTGGAAGTGTTTGAGTGTGTTTGTATGCACAGTAAACAATGTCATGGAGTATTCATTGCAGTGATAAATTGTGTTCATTCATGTCAGGTACCTCTCATCGACTTCAGTTTCTTTCTTGTTAGATATGTTTAAGATTAGCCAGGCATTAATCAAGGAGGTATCTGCAAATAAATTTTTCATCATAATGTTGTAGTTGAATTAACTGTATCTGCAATTTGGCATGATGTATGGGTATGGTGCCAATGCAGTGTGCCCAGATTGGCTGTTAGTGTTGCTGTGATCTCAACAGTTAACTCAGTAACAAATGAATGCTCATAATAATATGTCAGGACATCTTTTAACTGCATGCAGAATTAACGTCTAATGTTTTACACACTGCACTACAGTTCTCTCTTAGTATATACACACTTGTAGCTAATTTGTTGTCTGGTATTAATAATGTAGTGTATAGCTAACTGTTAGGTAAAAGCTGAGACAGAACAAAAATAGGGTTTTGGAGTTTGTTATGATACAGGTCTTGCAAAATAACTTTTAAGTATAGATCTATGTGTTGCATTAGTCACATGCACATTTAAAATTTCACTGTACTCTGATTATGCAAATTCTACTTGTAATGACAAATAAAGAAAATCTGTTTTACAGGAATTTAGTGTTTAGAGCCTAGTATGGTTTTCTTGAGTGACTGATTCCCCACGTTTTAATTTGTATTGTGTCTGAGATGTGAGAGAACTGACACTCTTTCATGAGATGACAACTAAAGTATTTTGCAAGACAATATAATTTATTTTATGACTGACTTAATTCTGACTTAATTCTGAATTTTATGATTGACTTAATAGCAGGATGTGTGTAAACAGTTAGTGAATTCAGTCCATAAAATTATTTCATTGTGGATAATAACATTTTGTATTCATTTAATATTAATTTTCATAATGTAAAAACTTTCATTGAAAACAAAATTATTGCAAAAATTAACCTGGATATCTAGAACTGTGTACTCTCAGAATGCCCTCACAGATGTTTTAGAAAATTTTATTACTTTTCATTGAAGTGTTACAGCTTGTAAATGCTTCCAATGAGGCTGTGGATTGGACTAGATGACTTTTAAAAGTCCCTTCCAACTCAAACTAGTTTATAATTCTATATCTTGTGTCAGCACCCCATGAGGACTGGCAAGTCCCACTCTCCCTGACTGCCTCCCACCCCTCAGAACCTGCCCTCCCTTTCCTCCCTTAACTCAGAGGCACCACTTTGTCTTGACCAGGGCCCCAGGCTTGCCCCAGGCAGTGCCATGGCTGCCTTGTCTGAGCTCCCTGAGCATCACCTCTAGTCCCTGGAGGGATCCAGCTGCTGCCTCTGGCTCAAACAGGAGCCTGGGTGGTTGCACCCTGATTGGGGTCCCTGCCCTGTACTGGGGTGATCCTAGCTCCAAGCCCTGCTCCTCCTGTCCCCTGAAATCTTCACAGAATGAATCTCCCATGTCAATAACAGCTCATCAACTGTTGATCTGAATAGTGAGGGATTCATGAACTGAAATGTGTGATTCTCTTAGCAACCAGAGTGGAACCATTTAGAAGTGTATCCTAATTTCAGAGATGGAACCTGTTGCAGTTACTCCTTATACCGACAGCATAACTGTCGTCTTTGTAAAAACAAAGGAAAGGACAATAACTAAACTACTGGCAAACCCCAAGCAGCCAGTCGATATCTCTCCAACACAAAGGAAGGTTGAGGAAAAGGTACAACTTGCAGAACAGATTAACTGGTGCTACTTAGACAGCCTTTGTACTTTATTATAGAATGCAAGGCAAAACTGTGGCTCCATGTACATATGGACTTTGCAGCCTCATAACCCATTTCAGAATTTAAACATTTGCAGGAGATTGACAACACTGTCAGTCTTCATCCACTGCAAAAATTGCATTTACTCAAGCACAGTCAGTAAGGTGTCCTTGTGGATGTATCAAAAAGCAATATGATTGAGGAGAGCTTGTCCCATGGCACATTTATGCCCAGATTTCAGTCCCATTGTGGCACTAAAAGATCATTCAGCTGTTGCAGATGAGGCAGGAATACCTAGTGCAAGGAACAGGTATTTGAGGCATTCTTTGAAAAATATCTGGGTCTTGGATCCATTCAGCAGCAATTGATGCTGATCTATAGCAGAGACTAAAATTAGTTTGCATTTCTAATACATATCCTGAAGCAGATGGGCTCCCCAGAGCAGTACCTGGTCTTCACAGGATATCACCAAGTTGTCTTTGAGAGGGAAGTTCCCTCTACAATTATGTAAAGATTAAATCCTTTGAAAAGTGGTGTATAATCAAGTTAGCTCAGCAAACACAGTTAGCTACTTTGGGATGGAAATTAATCTAAACTTTCATATAAAACAATAAAAGGCCTTAAAATTCAGTAAATTAACCATCTGACAAACCTTTAACCAAACAAACAGAATTTACTATGCAGATCATGGACCCCTCTTTCTTTTGCTGCCTCTTCTCCTTAATCACAACCTTAAATGAGAATGCCCTGTTTGTAATGTCTCTGACTCTTCTGCATCCATTGTCTAGGAGTCATAGTCTTTTTCTTTGTAGTACTTTGTAGTTGATGGCACTGTTGCTGTTGAAGCCTCACTATTTGTTGCATGTTTTTTTTATTCTGTATTGCTTGTGCACACCATGTTTGGGATGGTTTCCTGACCCACCAGAGCCTCCTGTGTTCCCCTGGAGTATGCTATGCCTTATGGCTGACTGGCTACTACTTTTTTCCAGGTCCCAGATACACTCTGCATGATCTGCCTGGTGGGGAGTGTGGAGCTATGGAACAGCAAGAATGTTCCTGGAAATCTCTGCTTACAGTAGTAAAAGCTACAGTCTAGCAAGAGGAATAATAGTCACAATTATCACTGAAGTGTTTTGACACATGTTCGTAAAACTCCTTAAGAACATACACAGAATGTATTATTTATTTTAATGAAATTCTGTCCAACCTAGACTATTACTCACTCTGCTGTCTCTGATTTCTGTGAAGCACCAATTCAGAATATGCTTTTAATGATGAGCCTGAAAAGCTTCTTGGGATTTGCAGATATGAGCTTGTCCCAGCACGTTTGGGTTTTGAGAGATACTACTGAAGTGGCAGAAAACTTGGAGTATGAAGTTTTGTCAGCAGAGTGGAGCTCTCCCAATGACATCCTTGTATATTTTTGCAGGGAAAAACTGAAAAAGACAAGTTTATCTGATATCCACTTCAAGTAAGGGGCACAGTATGGATGGGAGAAAGAAAAGGTAGAATTCATGCTGAATCCTTTGAATCGCCTTGACTTTGGGACAGAGCGGTGGCTGCTTCTCTGTGCTATAGTTTGTTGAGTGCTCTGAACTGCAGTGTGTGAGCAAGTCTAAGTATGATAAATACCTCTATGGCTTGGTCAACACAGTGGTTTGTAGACTTTTATCTACAAAAGAACTCCTGCTATAACAAAAGCAGTGTGTTATGGTGATGCACTCTAAGCAATCCCTTGACCTGTACCATGGGTGATGAATAGCTGGCTGTGCTGGAGAAATCCCGAGTGAAAAAAGAGTGTGCTCCTGCTTTTGCCTGGGGAGTGATCCAAAAAAGATAAGGCTGGGATATCAGGTCCCTGAAAAAAATGTCACCTTGTTGAACAGGATTTAAATCAACATGAAGTTTAAATTCCAGCTCTGATTCAGATATTTATAAACCTGACATCTGCATTTCTGTAGAAGGAGCAGTTAACGGGTTGACTAATAGCCAAATTGCTGCAGGAAATGCAGAGGAAGAACATTTGGAGGTCAGATAATATTTAATCAGGAAACTTTTCAGCACATCTTTGATGTTCCTATTAATTTTATCTTTTTCCCCAATTCATAAATAATATGTGTCTGGAGAAACTTAGACACATTTAGTTGTGTTGTATTAAGCAGGAAATAATCCATTGGTCGCACATTTTTAGAAAACCACACTTGGCTTTATCTTGTCTTCCCATGCAGAGCAGAATACATACATAGTAAAATCTCCTGGTTATGTCTCAGCTACAACCACAGATTTTTCTTGTATTGCTCTCTTATCGAATCACCCGAGTATAAACCCAAGCACCAATAAAATTTTCTGTTTACCCTGGATGTCTTGAAATACCATGGCTCTCAGGAATTACTCTGTTGTTTTATTTAAAGGGTATGTACTACGATTGATTCGAGTGCATCATGACATTTACAGAAGTGCTTTTTGCAAGAAGGTTACTAACATATGTGAGAAAAGAAAGCATCCATAATTTAAGGTAATTCTTGCTATTATATGGTAAATTTGTGTGTGTCAAAGACTTAAGCATTTTGGGAGGCAGCTGGTGGCAGAGGACCCATGGTTTATGCACAGTCAGACTTGGACTTCCCTTGTGGGACAGGCTGTCACATGCCAACCTACACAGCCCTCTGAGTCACAGCACCCACTGCCACACATGCTTGGGGGTGGCTTAGGTTAACACCGTCTCTGATCTCAGTTCCCCTCATGAGATGGGGGGAACATACACAATGGGAGGACTCTCTGAAAATCTTCCAAACAGAGTGTTGCTTTGTATGGGTAAGCAACCACCGTGATGACACAGGTTGTCTTTAAGTCTTGCCAGCTGTTATGGGATGTCATACCATGGTGAACCAACATTTTGATTCCTTGAATGGAGTTACTGTGTGAAATGGTGGTGTGATGTACTATCATGGGTGAATTTATAAGTTATTCCATGCTATGTACTTGTTCATTGAATACCTTATTTACATATTCACACCGAAAAGGTAGGAAGCATATGAAGGGAAACATAATTCTTAGAGGAAGTCTAAATAGGGGTTTTGTGGTTTTATGTTTTATACAAGGTATAAAATGCTTTCAAGTTGGTAACAGAGAGAAGAGAGAAGAAAGTCAATCTTTTTAGCTATCTATTATACAAATGCCACTCAGAGATCCTAAGCTAAGGCTGAACTGAGCTACTTCTAAAACAAGAATTATCCACCTGATCAAAAATCTGGAATTTTCTTTCTGTTTTTTTCTGACTTTACAATTTAATTATTGTAAATTAAACATAAGTTTCAGATAGGTTCCTACGGTCTTTTGCCATCCACTGCCATACTTAGTATTTTTTTTCAATTATAAGTTCAGTTGCAAGTTTAAAATTGTAGCCATTTAAAAAATATCTTGTAAAAACCTTGTGCTGGATATATTGGGAAACTCTGAAACATAAATGATTTTTAAAAATAACTTTCACAATGTGTATACTTTATCAGCAGCTAAAAAATACTCCCCTGATAAAGACTTGTAAAATACCTGCCCTTTAGTTTAGAGCAGTGAGGGCACAGTTGAAATTTTAGACTGATTTCTCTGTCCCTGTGTCTTCAGACAGTATGGCAGACTTAGCTTCCCTCTTGCTGACACAGTTAGGAGTCAGTTATTTGTCAGAGAGGTGCTTTTGTGCTCTAGTCACTGCTAACAGGGTATATTTTAGAGATGAGAATAAATGTCTTAAATTCAGCATCAGCCTAAATCACTTCCAAATCTAGCTGTTGCAGAAAAGAGTTTCTTGTGAACAGGAGGCTGGAGGAGATGACTGTGGGTTTTCAAAACAGGACAAAAAAGTACAGATATTGCAAAAGTGATGAGAAAACTGTGTTATGCCTTGGCTGCTTTCCGGTGGTGTTGTAGGCATATTGATATCAGAGATTTACAGCACAGTGGCTGGTGTGGTAGACCAAGTGTCCTGGTCCTGACACCAGGCAGACCTGTCCCTGGGCTGGCACTGGGGGAGTAGGTGGGTTACTCAGCCCTATCAAGAGCTGCTGCCCCGGCCCCTTTGCACCATACCAGAGCTGTGACGGGCCACAAAACACCCCACAGTGCCTGGCTGCGAAGGTTATAGTCAGGTAAAGACTTCAGAGGCAGCATCCATTTCCAAACCATTTGAAATACTAATGGAATATTTTAATTAAAAATAAACAGTCCTACTTAAGTGCTTTGTTTAGATTAATGCATCAGTAGATTATATAATTTTTTTCTTTCAAAACCAATTGCTTTAAATACTGAGCTGGGTCTGAAGACAAATACTGTAAGCTATGGAAATGTACAGCTTGCAACATCCAAACAATTTAATTTTGCTCATCAGAAACATTGCGTTACAGAAAGAAACCCACCCCAATATCCTTTTAAATTCGCAAAAATAGTGTGGGTCTATGTTAAAAAACCCTATTGATTTGGTCTGCCTTGGAAAAGCTGACTGAAAAGATGTTTGAGTATAATTTTACTGCTCAGGTCTGTGGTTTTAGATTTTTTTTTTCATCTGATTTATTAAGGCAGCAAGAATTTATCTACTTTTAATCTGTGATTCTCTTCTTCCCTTTAGCCCCTCCATCCCAATAGCTTTTAACACCATCAGCCAGTATTTGGTTGGGTATTATAGAGGTGTGTTCAAGATGCTACGTTCCTGTTTCTGGGAGAAATAGCTGCAAAAACAGAGCGATCCTATTAATGTCTCAGGTAGCAGCATGAGCTCAACCTTTACTGGCACAAGAAAATCCACAAAGGAGATCACAGTGAGAACGGCAGGTACCAATGCCTCATTTATTCTGGAGACACGAACTACTTTTTATCGCTGTAGGCTACATCTACATTAATAAATAGTTAGTTACAATAGGAGTGAATTTGAAGAATGAAATAGCTGGTACAGAGATCTGCACTGAAAGCATTTGGGGGATTTTGCTTCAGACTAGCTCCAGCCTGGTGCATCAGGCTAAAAGTCCCTTGGTGGCTCCAGCCAGCACAGCAGGTGCTCCCCTGGAGATCAGGTTTGGGTTTAAGAAAAAAATCCATCCTGTACACACGCCCAACCACCTTTTGGTACAAACCAAAGTAAATTGGGTCATCCATGAGGAATTCTCCTCAGGAGTCCTTGTACACAGATAGTATGATAGATGCACGTTATGTATGTAGTTCACTGCTGCAGAGGTAGACTCTTTTCCTCAACTAGATACACCAGGCTGATAAAAAACAGTTAATACTACAATAATATCATCTGTCCAGTGGTGCTCAAACTATCTCATAGAGAAAATTAGCACTACTGTGGCATTTCATAGATGGAAAAATAGAGAAATGACTTGGTCAAGATCACCCTGAAAGAGGCTAATCGGGAAAGCTGCTTACATAATTCTGTGCAAAGAAAAAAAAAAACATAGAAAAAATATTTTAGACAAGTCTAATTTGCAATTATGTTGTTTGGATGGTGCATCTGTACAAACTTAAATACACGTGTTATTTGTGGACTCAGAGCCAGTGTGTACTGTAAGTACATACAATACATTTACTGACACATAACAACAGATTTCTTTTGGAAAGCTACTGTGTAAAATTGAAAGTCTTGGTATTTTATGACCTCTACCAGTGAGGCAATTCCCCCCCCCCCCCCTTTTTTTTTAAGTGGTAGCTGCTTTGCCTGTATTCCCTTTTAGTTTCCCAGATGATAATTCCCTGCTTCCACCTGGCTCTGAGAGTCATTAGTGGGTGACAGCTATCTGAGGCATCCATACAGCTCTTCTGTCCTGTCTGTTTGAACTGCCATGTTTCAGATGTGTTATCAAGACATTGCCATTGTGCAGATACAGATTAGTTCTTGAGACTGATTTTTCTGCTTCACCAGTTCTTTTGTAGCTGCCAGAACTAATTGCTTACATTACATTACCAGTCTGTGCCTCTATCACTCCTTGGATGATGCCATCCATTGGAATACAGCTGCATGCTTAAGTGCACTTTTTAACTACTTCTTACTATTCTTGCGTATGTTTACAATTGACAGAATTGTCCTTGTTTTTTCTCTGACCTCCACTACTTGCCAGAAATTGTATAATGACTGCACTGATTCATTCACCTTTTCTATTGCTAAAATTTTCTGAATTTTACTGGAAGTTAAACAGAACTATCTATAAATTCTGTATAAAGAATCTTTCCTTTCTAAGACTAGGTAAAGTTGCTCAGTAGCAACATTGTAGTGACCAGTGATACTTAGAAAATTTAAGAAAGGCAGACTGAAAAACTGGAAATATGTCAAAGCCTAACTTATGCATATGCATGTATACATATATAAATGCATACACTTTTTTTTTTTTTTTTTTCGCTATGGCCCAGCTGTATTGCATCTTCTTTCCAAGACATAAAACCTCAATATCCACCAACAGTGATGTGCTTTGACACCAACACTAGCTGTCAGTATAAATTGGTAGACAATGCCTGCATGTGTTCAACTACTCTTGTCAATGTTAGCTAAATGTTTTCTTGTAATTCAAGATAAATATTTTTTTGATACTTACTGTTCCTACCTAACATATTCAGAAGGAAATTATAGTATTGCTGAGCAGAAGTAAATGAATGTTATGTACATATGTGTATAGATGCTGAGAAAAGAAAATCCAATATTTTAATATTTCCGTGTGGATTTACAGGGTTGTTCAGGACTATGAAGAACTTTTTTTTTTTTTTTAAATCTGGTTTTATCTGTTATTTGTCAGTGATACATCAGGCTATTGCTTAAATGTTAAAGATTAGTTATTACTATTAATTATAATAGCCATGAAACACTGTGACACAATGTAAATAAAGCGCAGGGCAAAAGAGTAAGATCATACTAGGCTGGCTGAATGGAGATTTGCTACGTTTTAAACCTTGCATATTCAAATCTAAAGTACTAAAGTGTATCTGATGTGAAGATTCAACATTTGTAGCAACTATTTGAATAGCTTGCATTTTTGTGTAGATACCAGTTTTTATGCCAAGAAGAACGTTCTTTTCCCCATTAGAAGTGATATAGGCTAACTTTTAAGTGTGAAGTATGTAGTTTGTTCATAATCCCAGGTTTCATCATTTCAGTTTGTGTGGGCATCAGTTGACCTTTTATTTTGAAGGGAGAATATCACTGTTCTACATACTATCCAATACTTGTTAAGTAACCTTAAATGTAGCACTGAGAGTAATAGTTTTAGCACTGGCTTTTTCAAGATGCATGAAACAGACCAATTATTGTCTTAGGACACACAGCTGAAGGTATTACATTGGTTCACTTGGTATCTATCTGCATTATCAGATTTGCATGCATATACTTGCCACAGGGATATGAGTTTGTTCTTGAGTAAAGATTGAGACTGAAGTGGCAATTTTGGGTAATCTGTATACTTTTATTCTTCTGATGTTTAACTCCATAGTCTTTTAAACTTCTTCATCATTCCTTCAGCTTCTACACACCTATCCTTTTCCTTTACTTAGTTTATTGGTTGCTAATATGTGGAACCTGATGCTTCTCTCAATTAACATTACAGTTCTGTAACCTGAAGAATTTTCTACCTTTTACATAGCTGTGAGGCGAAGCACATGCTACACCTCTCAGAGTATTGCCAGCCCAGTGCTTTGCTGACCAGTTTGAAATCTTGGCTCATGTGATATTTCCAAACCTGCACACAGGAAAGCTCAACTTTCTGATGTGGGATGCTGTAAACGGGGTGTCACTAGAGAGTGGTATTCCCAACTTTATCCCTACAACAGAAAATACAGGGTAAAGGCAGAGGAGGAGAGAGGATAAGCAGAAGGAAGGCTGCTGAGCTTGTGAACCAGAATAAACATCACAGCTATGTTGTGCTGTGGTTTCCTACGGACTGTATAAGCTCTCAGATCATTGCAGCTATTTTATCATGAGAGGTGAGTGGAATTTATTCCACTAGCTCCAGAATTAGATGTCTCCAAAGGAGAAAGGAGTGGAGAGAAACACAAACCATTGTGGTTTTATTGGATACTGATTTAATTTACATTTGTAGTGATCGGATTTCAGTAATTTCCCTGGGGAACAGCTCCTGAGATAATTTCAAAAGAGAAGCTTAGTAATGGTGAGCTGAGAACTTCCTGAAAAATTATGGCCTACAGAAGAAAATGTCTATTTAAAGGCAGGTGGATTCAGCCAAATTTTATAGGCAAAATAAAGAGAGCACAGAGAGACTGTCTTACAGGCAAAACTAATTCATTTGTGGGAAAACTCTGTGTAAAATTGTTAGCTATAAAATGATCTTCCATGGAATTATATCCTATATTCTTAAAAAAGATCTATAGGAAATTTAAGGGAGAGATTAATGAAGAGCCTGGTATATTTTATTTTCAATGATCCACATCAAGTATTAAAATATCTGGGTGCCCACAAAGTCCTTAAAGCACAAAAGTGGACATGGTTTGTCCAGGTATTGCATGATCCCCCTAGGAAGAAAACATCAAGTTCCAATTCTCGTTTTGATTTCTGTCCCACTTTTGTGATGATATTGTCATCTGTCACTCTGCAAACAAGGAGTTTCAGTCCTCCACTATAGCTGGTGGGCTTTATTCCAGTTCACTGTGGCAGTTATTAGACACTTTTATAAATAACAGAAGAGGGAAAGACTGCAGGTAAGGAGAGTTCTGATTAATGCTGGGGTGAACAAGGAACAAAGTCAAACAAAACAGGAAACATTTTATTATCTGTTTCAGAGCAGGCTATGTTTGAATGTATTTGGGGCAGATTTGCAGTATACTTGGACTGCCTTTTCTGGTTGGACAATACAACAAAGCTGCAAAATCCACCTAATCTGAAGGCTCAGTGTAGTAGTGATTCTGGCTCTGTTACAAAATCACCTTTGGTGTCTCTATTAATTAGTCGGCAGGGCTGTCATGCTGCTTTAGCTACGATCCATTTGTTAAACTCACTTTCATGCTAAAAATAGTCTCCTCTTGTTAGCCCTGGCTTCGATAGGACAACTTTTATTTGATTTGCAATGCTGTGTGAATAGACAGAAATGAGCTACTGTGACAATACTGGATGGGCTGGTATAAAGTCAAGCCAGACATACCCATAGCAAGAAAAGCAGGGGAAATGTCTCTTGTTGCACAAGAGAAAACCCTCAGGGAGATGTTACTTCATCTCATCCTAGCTTCTCACTTTTACATTTGTTGCAGAATGATTGCTATGAACCCATGTTAATTAATACTGTGGTGCCCTTAAAATCAAGATATACCTAACTGACTCTGTACAAGATGGAAAACTTTTCCATTGCACTTAGTAAGTGCTAGCTTATTCCCTGTTTCTCAGAGTCCATCTCAGGCAGACTGCTGTGGATCAATCTTCATGATAGCTGATTACCTCATCACCCCATCTGGTCAGGTGTCCATTATTGGCAGCTGAACAAATCAATAAGAGACACATCACATCAAGATGGATGAGGTGGCAGGCATCTGCTGTGTGTACAGTTTCTACAAGACATGGAGACATGTTTCATAGTCTCCTTAGAGAATTGATCAATTCTTCCACTCCCTTTAGTTAGTATTTTTACAAATATGAGAGGAAAAAAAAAAGTGAAAATTTGGTTTTTTTTTTTATTTATTTACCTGTAGAACCAAACATAACAATGTCCTGACCCCACCAACCTTTTGCAAAATGTTTCCACTAGTACAGTCATCCCTAGCAGCTAATATAATCACTTGTTGTTATCCTCTTTGAGTCTTTTCTTTAGCCTCTGCCTTCACCTTTTTCTTCATCTTGAAAATTTGATCTTTTTCAGCTCCAAAAGCTTTTCAGTTTCAAGTTGTTTGTTTTTTTTTTTCAGTTTCAAGAGCTTGTTGACTAGCCTTCAACTAGTAGTGGCATGTGACATAGACAAGTGCTGACAAGGTACCTGCTGCTTTCTTGATTTTCCCCATATTACACTACTAAACTACAGCATTTTTATTTTTGTTTTAAAAATATTGTTGTTTTGCACAACTAGCAGAAGCTAAGAGAGTAGCGAAGCAAGTTTTACTTACTTTGACTATAGATTTTATGTTGATTCCTGGACATTTTGCTTCATTCAATTAGGAGATTAAAAAAAAAAAAATCTTGGTCAGTCAAAAGTGTGAGGTACACAAATAAACAATTTCATTTCAATAATGACTATTTTAAAATTACTTATGATGATCACTTAGAATTGAAAACTTCAGAGGAAATGCCTTCTGTTTGCTTTCTTCCAGATCTAACAAAGAATTGATAAAAGCCAATGCTGAACCTATGAAATATTTCTGTTCTGCTGAACCAAATCTTTTCAAACTCATATACAAATAAAAATCTTCATGTATAAAATTTCCCATAACATAGTGTGACTGCAGTCACTGTTATGAGAAATATCATGGGTCCATAGAGTCATAGTTCAGAAAGGTGTGTGTCCAGGCAGGATTGTCAGATTGTCCCTCATCCAGAGCTAGGCTTTCTTCAGATCTTTGCTTCTTGTAAGCCTTAAAAACCCAAGCTGCTATTTCCTTTATGAAAACAAGGATGAATAACTGTAGAAATGCTAGAAAGATTGAAGGCATGCTATTTGACTAGTGAAGATAATTTCAAGACTTGCAAGGTTTCAAAAATACATATGAATCCTTTGGTAACTCAGCTAACATAAGGACAAATGCCCTCTTCCTTCACCCTAGCCTGGATTGTGGCAGCGCTTCTCAGCAAGAGACAGTGTGGTAAACCAGCAGCTTTCCTCAAACACAGCACGATTGTACTGGTTGGGCACTAGGTCACCAAGGCTCTTTTGTTTCTGCTTTTCAGACTCTGGGTCGTGCTGATATTTAGGTCAACTGATTTCAAGAACAGACTGCACTAGCACAGAGTAAGTAAAAGGACTACTCTTTACAGCATTATATCCTGATCATTTGGCCTAGGATCTGGCCAAAGAATAGCACACAGATCACAGCAGTGCAGTTCCCAAACCTGCAAGAAAAATGACTAGTCTGCTTCCCAGTGAAGTCAGATTCTTTGTTAAGTGCCGCCATTTTACACTGCTTTACTGATACAAAGGCCAAGTCAAGCTTAACTGAGCTATTTTGTACCTCTCTTGAAGGAGCCCTCTGATAGTGTAAAGCAGATATGACCACATCACATTGCCCTGGATAGTGGGTTCTCTAGCAGAACCAAGATGTCCAAGAATACTGAATGTAAGATCAGAGTTTGAAGAGGTTTCTCCTCTAGATCAGCTTTCTGGAGAATCAGATAAATGCAAAGAAGGTCATGAAGTGATTTAAGTGTTGCAGCAGCTGCAACTCAAGTAATCCCAGAGAACTGACTCGTCATTTTGGTTTTGCTTGTAGGATCCACAAACAAATCAGTTTCGAGAGATCACAGTAATGACATTTCCTTTGTTACTTCTGTGATGGCTAGGGAAACTGCTGACACTTCAGTGTGAGAAAAGACAGGCAAAAATGAGACGAAAGAGTTAGCATTAAAATGGGGTACAATGCACTGCTCTATTTTAGTGTAGATTTCTCCGGATTATATCTACCTGTCCCCATGCATGTATGATACCTTTGAAAGGCACCTTGCTCCTCTAATGAATTTTCACTAGGAATAGTAGAGCATTCTCCTTACTAATCTGTTTTGAAAAATATTTGGCTTCAGGAGTTTCATGGCCTCGGCATACATAGCATGGGAATCGTATGTCTAATTTAAAGGAGTTAATTCATCAAGACATTATTTGCTTTATTTGTCCAGGTGCATCTAGATGGTGTGATCCATCTAGGTTGTTGGATAGCAATGCTTAACAATTTAAAAAACACGGTAAGAAAGAAGAAAAAACCCACATGCAGTCAATCTCTTTGCCAACCTGCTGTCTTTTATGCTCTTGCTGTCACTTAAAAATCTTAAAATTGAGGTGTGACCCTTACTAATACATTCCCATACGTGTCTAACACTTCTGCTTAACAGCCCCAGACTTCCTCATGCACAGCCATCCCTGGAAGTGTGGATTTATTCTCTTATGAAATCTTAGAAAAAGGTGCAAACTGAAGTGTAAATAACATTCATGTCACTAAATCGATTGGAATGTGACTGCTGCTTTTAAGGTGGATCAGAGCTTAGGGGAAAGTTAAAAATTTCTAGCTAATTCTAAGGACGGGTATGGGAATGCTAAAGTACAAAGGCCCCATTTTAGCAGAAACTGATTTGTCTCATGTTTTTCTGTGGTGGATATTATTTGAAGAAGATAACACTTGGCTATGTGCAAGAATATTTTATATTATAGATGGAAAGTTTGTTACTTTTATGACCCTGTTGCTTTTTATTACTAATCAATTGTCATACATACAAAAGGAAAGCCATTTGGTGAGAGATGAGCCAGAAACATAAACACTAAAATGAGAAACTGACACTGACAGCTCAGAGATAATTTTCTGACATGGAGGAGAATGAAGCAATGGTATCTCTTCTGCCACAATGTCCTAGCAGACCTTGAATTTATTTTCAGATAGTTTCAGAGCATCTCTCTAGCTGTCAACACATCAAGCTTGTTCCAGAGCCCACTGATGTCAGTGAGAGCCTTTCCATTCACTCCACTTAGCTTTGATCATACTCTTGAAAAGTTCCAACCTCATAGGTGTGATTGGAGACTATCTATCTATGGGGCTGGATTGCTTCTATTCCCATGTTTGTTAGTGCTGTACCATGGAGATCTAGCTAGATCTTATTTTAGAGAGGGTAAGTATCAAAAACATTTAGTATCAATTGAAGCTTAGGCTCAGGCCACCCAAAGTTACTTGAATTTTTGTCATCATTCATGATATAGTATTAAGTATCTTCCTGTAATGTGTCACTCTAGAATGAAGTGCCATCGAGTAAAAATGAACTCAGTGTATAAATCTGTTAAGTGGCAATTTTCAATAGGAAATCTGAATTATCCACTGTACAGAGATGCATCCCATATTATAGATATTTTCAACTGAACAGGAAACAGAGCAGTATCAGTAGAAACCAAACCTTATTTAATGGTACTGAACATCTTCCCTTTTTTCTGCATGAAGATGTTTTTCCATTTAATTTTTGAAAATGGAATTTTCAAGTTGTTGAATACTAGACACTTAAGCAATTACAAGGAAATCTAAGAAAATTCAGAAGTGCAAAGTAAATTCAGATAAAAGTTAGAACACAATGGTGATATATAGTTCTAAAAACAAGACCTCAAATAGTTCTAAAAATGAAAAAAAACAAACAAACAAACAAACAAACAAAAACATTGTACTACAAATCAGGTTATCCTCACAAACAAGATATATTCCATAATGTTACTGCTGACCTGTGTGACATATTTTTGCTGGAATGTCTGTCCTTCTGATCTTTATTTTATAAATACAGACAACTAAACCATATGCAGTCACAGTTTTAGTCTTCTAACACTTTTTGCTGACTATCCTAAACTGAAGTCATTACTTTATACTTTTAATGAGGTTGATAATTTAAATAATTGTCATCAACTTACAGTTTTAAATCAGTGATTTATTCCACTGTGGACAATAAAGCACTTTCATAAAAATCTAAATCCCCTCATTCACTGCTTAATGAGGATAATTTGAAGATAGGTCCCCTCATACTTCTATACATATAGAAATAATTTCATAGAATCAGAATTGTCAGGGTTAGAAGGGACCTTAAAGATCATCTAGTTCCAACCCCCCTGCCATCTACAGGGACACCTCCCACTAGATCAGGTTGCTTAGAGCCTCATCCAGCTTGGCCTTAAAAACTTCAAGGAATGAGGCTTCCACCAGCTCTCTGGGCAACCTGTTTCAGTGTCTCACCACCCTCATTGTGAAGAACTTCTTCCTAATCTGAATCTACCCACTTCTAGTTTTGATCCATTCCCTCTAGGTGATTTGTATTGTCTTGTTCGAGTAAATGAATATTTCAGATCCAAAGAATGGGTTAAGGAATCGGTTTAGAAAGATACCGTATATTTGGTAGTTTTGGCCTCTCTGACAGGCATTTACAGCCGAAACATGTTGTCTGTGGACAATATAAAGGTACCATTTACAGTCATCACAGAATAACATGTACAGGTCATACTAAGCTTAGAAAGTGTAGTCAAAAATCTCTGTGTGTGGACTGAAGTCAAGGTTCATTTAGAACTCATCAACTAGAGGTGACAGGAGAGGAAGAAGACCAACAGACAATCAGTCTGTTGACTGATTCATCTAATTGTTTGGAGAATGACAGAGCTGAAGAATGGAGCTGTAAATATTCAAGGAAAGGTTATGTGGATTTAATAGTGTTCAGGATGCATAAATGTAATTGTAGAATATATAGAAAACTATAGAAAAAAAATAATTTGGAATGCATATAGTTCTGGTCATTGTTGCTAAAGAAAGATACATGAAATGAAAACAAATGCAGAGAAAACCTCATGAGATGATGAAATGAATGGCATATCTCCCTTCTGAAAAGAGAGCTTGGTTTATGAAACAGCCAGAAGAAAGCTGTTTGAACAGATGTTGATAAATGCAACCTAGCAATGAGGGATAACTATCAGGAAGCAGGAAGAGACAGTTTCAGAAAGTTATAGAGGGTAACTATTTATCAAATAGTATGAAATAAATTTAGACTGGAAATTAAAAGGTTTCTAACAATCAGAAGAATTAATTTTAGGGTTAGAAGAGTATGAGCTAACGACATGGAGTTCTTGTACATGGAAGAAGAAATGGTAGTTTAAAAAGATTTAAAATATTTGGGATTGCTGTTTGCATGCTGGGTTTTTTTTGTATGTTTGGTTGGTTGGTTGGTTTGGTTTTTTGTTTTTGTGGTTTTTTTTTTTTGTTTTTTTTTTTTGTACTGGTATGGTTCCATTGGTTGTCTACCTTGTCAGTTCTCCCCCACTTATATCCTTAGGACATTTTTCCTCCCACACTCTTCTGACCCATTGTAATGCTTGCAGAAATATGATGTATAGGCAGAGCTTCCCAGTGCTCCTAAAGCTTGTAATGCTTCCTACACTAATGGTTATTTTGTATCCAGTTCACACAATGTAGCTGTCAAATCTAGAGCTGGAAGAGAATTTTTCCTTCTGCTCAGATTGGTAGACTTTAGATTTTGTTGATTTTTGGCTGCCTTCTGTGGTATGGACACAGTAGCCTGCTTAGATTTAGATGGGGCTTTTATTCAATTTTTCCCTGCTAAGTCAGGAAAGTGGCTTACTGGCTTCTTGTCAATAATTCTAGCTTTGGAACTTTTATTGTACTTTTAAAATTTGTTAAGGAAGTTAAGAAAGTTTTATGGCTTCTGTCAAATTAAATAGATGTTGTAAAATGTTCTACATCTAAACATCTATGGGTGTTGTAGCCAGGGATAGAAACAAGGCTCTAGATTTTGTCTGCTTAAATAAATTCAATTGGATCGTTTTAGAAAAATAGAACAACCTGTTTTTTTCAGTCAGACCATCTAATATTCTTCTCATTCACTATTCTTTTTATTCATAGAGCTTTTACTAGGACTGTTTTCAGCTTTCTTTATTTACTTTGTATTATTTTGTCTGATAGAAAGATAATATATATGGCTACTTCAATCCTCAATACCTATCTGACAAACTGATTGGGTTACAGACTACATTTAGTGATAAAGATCACTCAACAAGAAAAATAGTGTGAGGAATTTTTCAGTTTTATTTCTTATGAAAAAGCTTTTTGTTTCTTATTACTTGTGACGCTTTTGATCCTTGTTAATGATAGAGTGAGATTTCTTGTTGCCAAAGGATTTTTAACTGATACATACCAGAAATTTAAAAGCAGGAAAGATAATTTGTGAAAGTGTAAAGATTTAGTGACTAACAGTTATCTCAGTATTTCCTGTCTATAGGATGTGAAATCTTCCATCAGTTATGATGGTAACCCAGTGTCTAGGTCAGGTCACTGCCAGGTGTATGACTCAAGACTTGGTCAGAAGCAGAGAACCTCAGAGTGACAGAGGTCCCAGGGCAGGAGATTCATGCATTTATGATGACTGGAAAGCTGTCTATAAACTTGTGAACAGAGCTGCTGGAACAATAATTTTTCTTTTGGAGAATGCTAAGCTTTTTAACCTATCACATAGCTAGTGGGATTTATTTTTTTTCTGCTTAACTGTATGAGCAAAATGTCTTTAAATCAAGAGATTACGTGTCATTTTAGTATTCAGGACACATGCATACATTGTGGCTACTAGGAATCTCAAAACACTGTTTCTTCTTTTAATGTTACTTCCCATTAGATTTTCATGGGAAAGTAGCTGGAGAGTTTGGTACCAATGTTGAGAGAAATAAATGAATTTCCAATTCAAAGCCAATAAATGTGGAAGGCCTTAAATTCTTTTTCAGGAAACCAATCTATATACTTTGGTATGTACTACCTCACAGTAGAGCTGCAGTAAAAAGTGGAAAGCACTTTTAAAACATATGTTCTGCATTAAGGTGGTTCAGCCAAAAGGTAACAAGGCTGTGAATTACAAAGACGAGGTCATCATTCTAGACATTTGAGAGTATTAGAAAGCACTAACATGAGATGTTTCTCTTGAAAGCTTTGTACAGAAAGGAGTCCAACAGATTCTGTAGCAGAGTGACCAACAGTGTTGTGAACTAGTTTTCTCTCTAGCCTGTCTATATCCAACTGCCAACTCCTCCTCATCCAAGTACTTGGATTCTATTTCTATCTTGTTGGGTATGTTGATGCTATCTGAGTAGTCCACCTTCCTTCTAAGGGAAGACAATGGATTCTTTCTTCTTCCTCAGTCCCACAAATCAGTAGTAAAGTGTGGGAAGCTGCATGCTTGGATGCATCTTTTGAAGAAGAAAAGACATTTTTTTCTCTCTTATTTGAGACAGCAGCATATCACGCTTAGCAGGACTGAGTGTTGCAAAGGCCTAGGAGAATGAGAGTAGCTATCCATTGTGTAAGCTGTGAAAAGATCATCATCATTGCAAAGGATTTTTTTTTCAATTTAATATTTTGGCCTAATCCAGATTATGCCTAGGATAGAAGGTTCCCTTCAATTAGATATATTTGTCAAAATTTTCTACAGGTTTTCTTTATGAAAGAAAATTTGGATATTGAGGTAGGATTTGTCTAGGACTGTTACATTTAGGCCAGAATCTCAGATCCATTCAGATCAGCCTGCATCGAGAAGATTAAAGGAAGAATCCTCCTGGCATTGGTGTCAGCCTGTCTGGATACAGTGCTCAGCATGTGTCATTTTTTTACAAGCAAGAGAGATTTTCACAAGTCTAATATTAAGATTCCATTAAAATAACTGAAATTTCTTGCTGAGTGAATGTGTTAAATTTGTGAATGCAGGAATTAATCCTGACCTAATAATTTTATCCATTTAGTTGGCTATCTTTTCCCTTTGATTTTGACATTTCCATTTTGGAAAGATTTTGCTGTCACTTTTAATAACAATACAATTTTAATTACATTTATTTCAGCAGTGACATTTATTTCTATTTCAGGATATCTGTTTTTCTTCAAAAGCAAACTTTTGGTACATGCTGCAAACTTAAAAAGAAAAAAAAAAAAAAAACAACCAAACAAAAAGAAAACCAAAATATATATATACCTATAAGGTTTCTTGGAAATTTATTGATCATTCTGGAAACTGACTGATGCTTTGGGAAATTTCGTAGTGCTGGTTTCAAGGGATTTATTTTTTTAACAGCTTTAAAGGCATTGTCTTTTTAACCTTCAGGTAGGTCTTTTTCACTTTAGTGGTTGCTAGCAGAGAAACTAAAAGAATATAATGTTTCTTGTGATAATGCAGGCTAAACAATCTTATTTCTTAACAGATCAGTTAGCTTAGAGCACTGTATCACCCCATTAACATCACAGGAAGGTGTCTCTCTAGGACACTGCAGCCAGTAAGAGTATAATCAGCTTTGATTTAGTTAGCACAGATTAAGGATAAAAAATAGAAGGTAATATTAACAGTAATGATCCAAATAACAAATTGGTGCCATAGACAGCTTGATCTTTGATTGCTGGAGCCTATACAAGGTTTTAATTCTTATCCTGATTTATGACAGTTGAACAAAACCTAGTTTTGCATTGTTTACATGCACTGTGGTCACATTTTCACTTTGCAATAGAGAAAGTCATTGAGGGAAATTCAGATATTAACCATTCAGTCCTCAGTTCCTGTGGTAAAACTACAAAATCTCAACAGGAGGATGGATTTCCTCAGATCTGTCATGAGAGCAGAAACTCATTTTGTGAAAATCTCTAAATATCCAAGAAAATAAATTTCCATCCCTATCACCTGGATGGTGTGCAAACAGCAAAGAAAATTACAAGCAGCCTATGTAACATTTCTGTGTCTCTCCCTTGCTGTGCTCGGCAACTACCTTAACACCTAGTTTTCAAAGAAGAAAAGATGTATTTTTATAGAGATAACACGGGAGTGCAAGGAAAACAAAAGAGTTGTATCTCCTCAATATGAACCTCAACAGTCCACCTCAAGAATAATCAGACTGTTTACTCAGGCTTACCTTTTTTTTTTTTTTTTTCCTCTTAGCTGGAGATATTAATTTCTTCTATTAATCTGTGGAAAAGAGAATTAATATTGCAAAACATGCCTGGAACAAAGACTGAGGCAGAGACAACACCCAGTCAGGATAACTCTCCTTTAGAGAAGCTCTAATTAATAGTCTCATTACCTTTCAATATAGGCTTCTGTGCCTCTTGGGGTTGGGGGGGAGTGGGGGGAAGCAATGAAGAAAGAAAGGTCTCAGATAGTAGAACAAAAAAAAAAAAAAAAAAAAAAGTTTGTTTATACTGAGGGACAATCATACATGATCTAGACTCCAGCATGATGTCTCAATACAGAAAATCATGATGGCAACATGGCCCAGGGTGCAGAAATTGAAAGTCAGCCTTTAGCAAAAAGATTAAGCCAGGACTTTTCACATCGGAAGGATATACAGCCTGCTTCTAGCTCTCCAGAAGTATTTCAAAGTGCAAGTTCAAGTTCACACAGTGGTGAGAGAAAAAGGCTCATCAACTATTGCTGTCTCTGAGACAAGATAGCTTTCCAAAGAAGCACCTGAGAAAAAAAGCAGAGAAAAGGTCAACGTTTTAGAAATCACACTTAACAAATGATTCAATCAAAATTTCTCAGTTACATAGATTCCTGTGATCTTTAAGTAGACTGAAGTCACTGAGGTTCTATTTTACAACATTCCTTTGATGCAAGAGTTTCTTCATAATTTTAATTTGTTTATGAGCACTAAATTAGTTGCACTAGTAAATTCAGATTATGTAAACCAGAAATCATGGGAGTTTATACATTGAATATTGTCATGATTTAGACCCATCCAGAAGCTGAGAACCACATAACCACTCACTTTTTGCCCCATCCCTTCACCCCCCCCCACAATGGGAAGAATAGGGAGAAAAAGGCAAAACCTCATGGGCTGTGTTAAGGAGAATATAATAAAAAATGTGAGGGGAGAAGAAAACAATGATAATAACAATAAAGAAATAATATATAAAGCTAGGGATATAAAACCCACTGAACTGCCTAAACCTTCTCCGAATGTAAGGTCCACACCAGAGACTGAAGCCTTGCCCAGCTCACCCTCCACCCTTATATGCCACCCTTATAGGCCAATATCCCTTTGGCTGTTTTGGTTGTCCTGGCTGTGGGCCCCTCACAGCCTTTGGTGAAAATTAACCCTATCCTAGCCAAACCCAGGACAATATTAAGGTACCCCCTTTTTAAAAAAGTAATATCTTTCCTCCAAGTGACATTGTTAAAATATTTTTTAATTGTCTAGAGAACAAGATAGTCAATTAATAAAATGATGGATGATAAGTATTCATTAAAAGTCATCCAACCCCAGTCTCCTCTGGGCCGAGTTCAGATTTTAAATATTTGGAAGGATTAACTTCAAGGATTTCATAGATATATTCTCAGAATTTCAGTGAATAACACATCAAAATAACATGAGGGGTAGTTCCCAATATCAGTGTTCTCTATCAGATCCCATGACATTGTCTTGAATTACCTGATGAGGAGAAGATGGGTGGTTTACTTTCACAGTACAAGTGCCCACACATGCTGCATTTAATAGCTAAAATACAACTACTAAGAATACAGAAAAAGGTGTTCACGGGACATCTCATGGGAAATGCAGATGACTAATAGACTCAAAGCAAGACAGAGAAGGAAAAAAAGCAGAGACATTTATATAAAGTGGGCACCGTTCCCCGGGAGAGGAGGGTGCACAGAGACCTCCCCTGGGGGGCATCCGCC
>JANHGN010017359.1:36838-83199 GCA_024605025.1 Megaceryle maxima
CGGTGGTGGGGGTGAGAAAGGAAGAAAAAAAGGTCTCATATAGAAAAAAAAAAAAAAAAAAAAAAAAAAAGTTTGAAAAGAAGAGGTTTGGCTGCTGTGTATGTTAGTAATGCATCAGTGTGCCTCGAAATTGATGTTGATGCAGCCAGTAACAGAACCAAAGCCCAGTGCCAGAGGTGGCATATTTATAATGAGACCAATTGAAGGGGCTCATTAGTTTCACAAACAGTGAAGAGCTGCCTGTTCCCTCTCTTATTATCTCTCTTCCATCTCCATTATGAGTGTGTGCAAGTGAAGGGGCAGGGAAGAAATGCAAGTGTTATCATCACATTTAAGCTGTGAACTGATCTGCATAACCCTACTGGGAAAATAATGAACAACCTGGTGACTCTTTCTACAGGCTCCTCCCTCACTTAAATGGCAAATTAGAAATAGGGGCACCTAGAGGAAGAAAAATATTTTGCATGACATCTTTAAATTTGTCTTCAATTAAAAAAAAAGAAAAAGAAAAAGAGAAAAAGAAAAAGAAAAAGAAAAAAAGCAAGAGCTCTGCAGGAAAAGAGAAATGAAAGGCACTAAGGAGTTTGTGCTCTTTAATTTAGATGCCTGATGACCTGTGGATCTAGGACAGGTCATAACATGCAACAAAGCCACCCTTGGTGTGATTTACCAAAGCGAAATGAGTTTTGACCTAGAGTGACTGGAAGGCTGTTCAAATGACCCTTGGATATGTCAGAATGGCACTCAATAAGTAATTGAAAACTATTTTTTTTCTTTTACAGTTTTTGTTCAGAGGCAAGTCAGGCAAATACTCCATACTAATCCCAACACAGAACAAATAGTAAAAGCAGTGTTTGCTGTTAGTGTTGGGAGAAAACATTCAATTAAGTTGCTGCAGTGGCTTAGTGACAGCAGCCTTTCACCTTTGGAAACCTAGCCTCTAGTTATCTGTCTTGGGTCACTAAAGAAAATGAGTTGATATTCTCAAGCTAAGCCCTAGGGCACATTTTGCCCTGAATCACCAAATCACAGTATAATTTGGAGCTTTTGTGTGTCTGTATTAGAAAAGGTCTAGACCTGTAAAAAAGCTGAAATTCAAGATTAGGGTGTGCTAAGAACCATGCAGCTTCCCAGAAAATTAAAATAACTACATTCCCTGCAGTTTAATTGACATAAGGTTCAATAACATGTCAAATCCTAAAGAAAACTATGGGAAAAAGAATGATGTAAGAATTGGGAAACATTCCTAGACTCTGGGAACAGAAAGGAGTGTTCATAAATTGAAGGAAAACTTTTATCATGTTGACAGGGATTTTAGGCAGCTGGAGAAGCAAATCAAGTCTGAGTGCCCTCAGTGCCATAGTAGTGAGGTTTGCAGCACCTGTGCTGGCTTTGGCATCTCTACATCAGTCTATCTGGTGAAAAGACACCTTGTAACCACGCCATCATTCTTGCTTGAGTGGAGAAAAGAGTCAAATGCAGGACTGGGAGGGAAAGAAGAGACCATTTGTCAGGATGGGTTGGGTATGATCTGTATCATCCCCAGACCTCATCCATCTTCCACACTAGGAACAGGGATGGATGAGCTGCAAGTACTGCCACAACCACACAGTTTTAGTTTGAAAGTTATTGTTATGACTGACACCCTGGAACCTTCAAGTGAGCCTTTTCTTTAAAGTGAGCTCATAAAGAGCCATAAGGGACTTCCCATCTCTAAAGTTAACATTTAGAGCACTACAAAAGTGCCAAAACAGAATAAGGAAACCTTGCTTAAAAAGCAGGAGCTCAGAGCTGCTGGGTGAGGCAGAGCAAGCCACAAGACTGGAGAGCAAATATCCACCACACATTCCTGGGACATTTTTTCTTTCCATGCTCACTTTTTGTCCCAGCAGCTTTCAGCATCAACGGAAAGTATATTGGCTTACACAAACATGTACACAAAGCCTGTGGGCTTCTGCAAAAGTGTCTCTTTTTTTTGCCACCTCTGACACTTGGTTTTCTGCCTCACCCCTTGCTGTAGACCAGCCTCACAAAGCTCACCTACTTTTGCTGCAGCTGGCCACATCACCATACACCTGTAAAAAACTGTCAGGTGTTACATTTAAAGGGAGGGAAGGAGAAGAAAATCCTCTTTCTTCCACAGGGTTGCACCTAATCCATATGGTAGCAGCCAGACTTCTACCAACTGGGACCCTTTGTCTTTCCTATATGCTGCTTCATATACCGTAAGTGCTATTGCTCGGGTGAGTAAGGGGAGTGGCTGACCCATGGCTTTGACTGGAAAACAGGCTAGGGCTATAGCTGTCCATAGCAGCCATGGAACCTGGGTTCCTTGGATTCATCCTGGATTATTTTCAGTGTTTGCTGGTTTCTTCTATCACTGTAGACCAAGAATGCTGTAATTTCCCAGACTTAATAGCAACTGTGAGATAGACAAGTAGGGCTAAGAGGTTGTTGAAATGGCAGGCTTTTTGTCGTAATATACTCACAGAATTAAAACTTAGCAAGTTTTAGAAAATCCATAAATTTTTAATTTAATTATTTGATCTTTTCGATGGTAGAAGAAAAATTGGTTTATGTCTGTATATTACAGTGTGCAGATATAAGCCAGAAAGCAATATAAAACAATCTTGGGAATGCTTTTTTATGACATAAATATTCTTGAATCTTTGCAAGTAAATTTTTTTCCATGTTTGTCTGAAAATGTTCTGATGTTTTCCTTTCTTTACTGAGCTCAGACCTCCCTCCTCATGCTATATACTGCTTTTACTGAAATTAGAGGCCACAGTGGCCTATCATTCTTAAGGCTGAATTTGAGTTTTGAGTAAGAATGAATGAGACACCAGTGTTTGCAAGCCACTACAATGGCTGAATTTACCCTTTCCTCTGCCTGAATGGATGGTGTAGGGAGAATGGGCTATTAGTGAAGTTCCTTTTTAAGCAATTATAATGCCAAGGTTTTAAACCTTGCCCACTACCTACACATGACACTCTGCTTCCAAATAATCTATATGGTATACGGTAATTTCTGTAAAGGAAGCACTAGAGGACGGAGGGAACCTGGCTGGAGCATCGTTATCATCTTCCATTACGTTTTGGGCAGAGGTTGTCAGCAAACAACCTGTAGAGTTTAATTACACAATCGAGTTTGCTGAGGAGTGTGAAAGACAAAAGAATGGATATGTAATGGAAAGCAATTTTTTTCCTCCTCCTTCACTCTGGGGCAGCCATAATTAAAGTTAAAGTGCTGCTGCTTTGCTGGAAACCAAGTTAGGGAAGTGAATTGTAATTGCAAACACTATTTGCTCAGTCACTCTTGGCAACAGCATCATGTTAACTCAGTCTTTGTGTCTCCTGTGAATCCTCCAGATTGACGAAAACATCTTTTCTTATCCAATTTGTTATCACTGACTTTAGAAAGTCATTAAAGAATATCAGTAGAGCAGATTGCGATCTGGATTAAGAAATCAATTATTGCCAGGAAGTACCTTTATAGACACTAATTAGGCTTTGACTGACATTTACGGTATTCCTTTAATGGTATGCATGGTCAGTTTTTAAAGGTACAGGGCAGATATCTGTGCTGCATGTAACAGCCACTTTTTTCAGCTGACCATGTGCCAGTTCATACTAGATCATATGTGTGCTGCCATACCTATAACATACCTTTAAAATGTGAATTTTAATGTAAGTAAAAATAAAGTAATTGACCTGTTAATTCAACCAGAAATTACGTTACCCCAGGCCCCGGATTGTCAGGATAGGCTACACTTAGCAGGATAACTCCTGTCTATCATGGCTGCTCTGCAGATTGCCAATGGCAGATAGATCAGGCCTTCACAAGAAGGACCTAATAGATGTATGGCAGGCATATATGGGTTTAGAAATCTGTGCAAGAGAAAAGGGCTACAGGATAAGTGATCTTATCCTGTGAAAAATGGAAACTGCTATAGAGATCTGTAACAGAAGCAGCCTAGACAAGTATAATTTAATAGGGGGAATACAGAAATGGGGCAGTGTTAGGGGACTGTCAGAGGCAAGGTGGGAACAGGGCTCATTTGCACTTTCTGCTTTATCTCTGCCTCATTGCAAAACCCAGTCAGCATCATTCTCCATACAGTTAAACATTGAATCTTTCTGCTTTATGTAGCCTCACCTGGAAACATTATTAAAGCCTATGTTAAAATTAATCCCTTTCCTAAGCTCTACTCTTTCAAATCCTACTCAGGTAAATACCTCTTGGTATGTTAGTGTTTTATGCTCCTTTCACGCTCTTAAAATACAACCAATGCTACTATTTTACAACCACTCTTACTATAAGCAATACCTGTTTGAAGATAACCCTGCTCATCCCTACCCCTTGCCTCCCACAAAACAAACCCCAAACAATAAATCCCAACATCTAAACACACAAACCAAAGATTGTCAAGCAATGATACAAACTGTAAGAATCTGGAGAGGATCAGTAAAGAAATAAATGAAGCAGTTGTGGATTACATCAGAGTAGATGCAATCAGTATAATTTGTATAATAGTTAATGAATTTCAACATTAGCTTTTTTTTGTGGCCAACACCTAAATGTCCTAAAATAAATGATTAGGAAGCTGGTATGGAGAAGGAGAATTAAAGAAAAATATTAGACCTATATTTTCTAACTCTTTAGGACTCAAATCCTATGTATTGCATTTTCCTTAATTGCATTGCTGCTGGCTGACTGTAAAAGCATGTGTCTTAAATCCCAGTATAGATTTACTATTTAATTTGGTACGTGTAAACCATTTTGAAAGATAATCTAATACATTTTATTTATTTGAAATATCTTCTAGTACTGTGTGATGTTGATGTGTCCTATATTTTTATCTGTCTATGACTACTTCAGAACCTCAGGTTCTCAATATAGTTGACATAGGGAAATGCTACTTTTGAGAACAAATCAGAACACTGAAGTTAAGGTCTATCTCCATTGATAAGATACGGACCTGAAATCTAACTGTCTGAAGACAGGCTATCTTTCACGTAAGTGCCAAATAAGGATAAAAGGACCTGTGAATAGTTTCTTCTATTTAGTGACTCCCCTAACCAAGCATAGGGACTACTAATTATGCAATTGTGTTACCTTCATACAATAGACATATAAAAAGGATATCACCTTTCTTAAAATAAAAGCTGAATATTTGAATGAATTAGAAATGTAAGACTGAACTCATCAATAGAGAACTATTGAGATGATAGCTGATTACTTTTTTGCATAATTTTATATATTCTATAAAGAACTTCTAATTCTTTTTGAAGTGTAGACTATAGCATGTCCATTCTATTAAATGAAGTAGAAATGGCTCCTGTGGGATTTTTTTCTCTCCAATAATCTCAATCAATACTCACTTTGCAAAGGTCTACCTGTTTTGGTTTTATAATTTCTCCTGTATTGTAGTATCTGTGTAGAGCTGTCTTTTTTTTTGTTTTGTTTTGTTTGGGTTTTTGTTTGTTTTTTTGGGTTTTTTTTCTTTTAAAAAAATTTTTATTTTTTTAAACCTTGAATAATGTGTTCCATTTTGGGTGACGCAGTATAAGACAGACATCCAAGTGCTGGAATGGGCCCAGAGAAGGGCGATGAAGCTGGTCAAGGATCCTGAGAATAAGTCATATGAGAAGCAACTGAGGGAGCTGGGGTTGTTTAGTCTGAAGAAAAGGAGTCTGCGGGGAGACCTTATTGCTCTCTACAGGTACCTGAAAGGATGTTGTAGAGAGGTGGGTGTTGGTGTCTTCTCACAGGTCACAACTGATAGGACAAAAGGAAATGGCAACAAGTTACACCAGGTGGTTGGACTTTAGGAAAAACTTCTATACTGAAACGGTTATCAAAGAGTGAAACAGACTGCCCAGAGATGTGGTTGAATCGTCATCCCAAGATGTATTTAAAAGCCATCTAGATATGGTGTTCAAGGATATGGTGTAATAGTGGCCCTGGTAGAATCAGATAACTGTTGGACTTGATCTTAAAGGTCTTTTCCAACCATAGTGATTCTGTGATTCCTTGCTTCTTCCTTTAAGTCTGGAGCAGGCATACTGCTTATCCACAAGGAAGTGACAAGGTCAGTCATACTTTCACAGCAATGATGCAATATCCAGTCTTCCACAGATTTAACTGTTGAGGGGCTCTTCAGGCCTCTCTCTCTCCAATCAGAAGCTTTACATAATGTAAAATATGCTTCAATACCAATAAATTTCTCTCTTTGATTTTTTAAATGTATGATGCAAAACTCGCAGTTCAAATCCATGTACGTGTAAATGTATCTTTACATAGATACATGACAAAGAATTGTGCAGTCCAAAAGAGAAATGATGCCACAGTGTGTAGCTCCATCTCAGAGCACTGGGAAAAGCTGAAATAATCAGAATTGTAAAATAAGAGTTTAATGCAGGGTTTGTTTCTTGAGGTCTAGTGATCTCATTGAATATGAGTCATGTGGATCAATAGTAAGTTAAAAAACTTGGAAAAAGTGAATTGAATTTGAATAGTTTCTCCTCTACAAACTGTTTCTAGAATATCTTGTCACATCTTGCAGAAAGATTGCTAACGCAGTAATATGTGTTCTCTTGGCACCAGCAGCTCAGATTATTGCAAGTGAACAAACACAGAACAAAAGTATTTGAGACTTTCAGTAGCAAACTGCACGTTATTGTTACATCTCAAAACATAAGAAAAATCTGTGGAAGATATGGTGAGAGAAGAGAAAAAAAATCAATCTGCATCTGAGGGTGATGTTACAACTATAAATACAGTTACAACTGTAAAGATAGCAGGGGCTGTAACAACTATAAATAAATAGCTGTGGCCAAGCAGGGGTGTAAACTGATTCAGGATGCTTATGGGTTCTGTTGAAGATGCAAGACTATAGGGTAGGCTGCTGAAATGGATCCTGGTTACTTTCTGTGTCAGTGGAAGGAGAGGTGAACAAGGGGAATAGATGCTGCTTCCTAAACTCCAATAACTTACAGTTCTTGAAAAGTGTTTTTCATGTATGTGTGTGTTTTTTAGGTTCTGTTACAATTTGTGCAGGGAAAAAAATTCAAGAGGACTTAACGATAGGAGCAGGTATAGTAGTGCCATTGCCTCCATAAGTACTTGAAAACAGCAGTTAGAGCAATTTCCAGCATGCTGTTTCTGGACTTTATTAGAATGTGCTATTGGTCTGTGTTTGGGCTGGAAAGCTAAATGATAATCAGGCCTTCAACAAAATACGTTTCTTATCATGGCATGCTTCTCTCTATCCTTTATTTATATTTTAATAAATAAATGTTTCTCTAACCCACCAAGAGTGCAGCATAGGCTGAAGCAGTGAACCACTATTTCTGGAAGTGTAGGAATGCTCCTGACTGTACTGCATGTCTCTAAAGAATACATTAGAGTTGCACTCCACAAAAGGGGGCACCTCCTAAGATAGCAGCCCCGTTAATTACCCTGCTGGATTCTATCACATTCATTCCATTGACGTACAAGGAAGACAAGGAAGCAATAACAGATGGGCAAACACAAAAGCTGTGAAAAGTCAGCAATGCTCAGGGTTTTTGCAAGTGTGATAATGACCTCAAGATGATCCGAGTTGTGTACAGAGAGGCTTGTTCTGCAATTGTCATCTCCACAGTCTCACATCAGATAAGGCTTGCTTTATTTATAAATCTTGAGTTCCTTCCTTGTTTTCTGCCAGTCACATTTCCCATACTTCTAAACAACACAAATTACAAAAAACTTACAGTAATTCCCAGTGTGCCTAACAAGCACAGTGGCAAGAGTTAGGAACAAATTTTAGTCCAGACTCTCTTCCTGACTGTGGGAGACCTATTTGCAGCTGCTTCTGTAAAAAAAAAAGAATGGTTCACCTTTGCAGATTTTTTTTTTTTTTTTTTTTTTTTAATAATAGTGATGTGCAGATAGAAAGTAGAAATAATATTTGTTTCTTGTGAAAGTTTCAGTTTGATTGTAGTGAGCTTTGTCTTCTAATGTGAATGCCATGATTTTGTATGCTTGGAATGCATTCAAAAAGCCCCATCCCTTTCTCATGTAAATTTATTTAATACATCTGAATTAGTTTAGAATATCTTTAAGAGCACTTTAACATATCCAGTTTAAGTTGTGTTTTCTCCAATGACAAAACTCAGTATTGTAAACTGATAATTGTTTGTATCTTTGTGCTTATTTTATTTGAAAACAATCAAACTTTAAACAAATATGTGAACCAAGCAACCAATTAAGTAACTGAAAAAGCAGTGAATGACCCTTTTAAAATCTTCTGCAAATTTTGATTGATGTTCATTTATCATTTAGGATGAATGCAGGTGAAATATTTGGTAAGTGCAAGGACTTATCTGTGGTTTGACTAAGGCACAGTAGAGCAAATAGCTGGCTTAAGGTTGCCCCAGCCTGTACTGGATTTCAGGCCAAGTTAATTTTCTTTACCCTAGCCTCACTAGACCAGTCCACTAAACCTTGCCTTGTTAGGTCCACATTAATTTCATGCTATTGTTGCTGTCTTACATGACTTCCTATCGTGCTACTGGTAATTGTTTGATAGCTCTATGAAGGCTGTAAATCTTCATCTGAAGCCAAATAAATATCTTAGAAATTGTTAGGTCTTAAGCTTCTTCCATCATCTAAATTTGTGGGTACTGAATAAAGTTCAGATTATGACAAACCCATTTAAATACTACTAGACTAAGTTAAAAAAACCACATCAAAAACCAATAAACCATAACCACCACCATCCCCCCGCCCTGAAACAAACAAACAAACAAACAAAAACAGACAAACAAACCCAACAATGACAAAAACACACTCACAAAAACCACAAACCAAAAATTCTGTTTCAAATGAATGATTTGTAGTTATTAGTATATAATCATCAAGTGCTTTTGAATACTTCAAGCTTGATCTCTCAACATCTTACAGTTAGTGTGGATGTCTAATTTTATGCAACGTGAACACAGCACCCCATCTTCTGCTTCAGGAGAGATTTTCACTGAGTTGTTATTAGAACAATGGAGATCTGTATCTCCTGAGCTCTGACCAAACTTTCAATCCTAACTGCTCACACCATCCCATCAGGACTCTTGTGCTGTATGTAGTATACATTAGGGAATAAACCATCACCTTGCATATAAAAGCACATAGACTTGGCCATTCTCACTGGCCTTAGGGTTGTGCTGTCATTTATATGGAAGGTTGGAAACAGTATTTAGCAGTCAGAGCTTCCAAAAATCATTAAAATTTAATTTGCTTGTGGGGAGGGAGGCATAAAGCACAGGAGATTATGTTCAGTTTATGAGCCCTGACCTTTCATGCTTAGCCATTTCTCCAGTTTCAGTTTTGGTTCATGAAGTACATATTTCATATGTCTCTGGCTATTATTACTTCTTATTTTATTATTACTTGAATGTATATGGGAGGCTATCATTTCCTTTATTGCTGTGGGAGATAGCATCCTGTACCAGTCAGGAAGTACATGGGGGCAGCAGTTAAATATTCTCTGTGCTGAGGCTACGGTCAGCTCTAGAAAAGGGAACTGAACAGATGCTCTATACCTTCAGATGTGTTCCTGCTGTCAGTGCTGAGAGGACGTTAAGCTTTTTATTATTGACCCCCCCCGCATGACTGGGCCCTTACAAGCCCTTCTGTTTTTCCAACCATCTCAACCATTCAGCTGCTGTAGGACCAGTTACTTAAAAGACTCCATTGCAGCAGAATGATGGCTTCTTTTCTCTCAGTGCTTTTGTAACTGCTCAGAAACAATCATCATGGGTCACTGTTTATTAGCTGAACTTCACCATAATTTTATTTTTCAATCCCCTGCATGACTTTTTTCATTCCATTCCCTCTTTCCTTTTGGACTTTGAACACTTCTTAATCCAGGACAGAAAAAAAAAAACCAAAAAACCAACAAGCAAGCATAAAAGACAATACTCCCTGCAAACCAGTGGACAATGTCAAAATGGTGTCTGGCTAGTAGCTAGATCCTTGAAAGTGAGCAGAAAGGTGCACCCCTACGTGTTCACGTATCTAGTTTTTTTCCAAGCTCTCTCCCCCAGCTGCCCTAAACAACTAGAGCTAAGCAAGCAGAGAAACATAAACTACCTGATTAAAGAGCGTTTTCTTCATGAAGTCCTTGTATATGCCCCTAAGGTGAAATCTCCCAAGATCAAGAAGGGCCAGAGAGGTCAAGACCAACCAGATGCTCTAAACCACACACCTGGTAAAACACTAAATAAATGCATCCTGATGTTAAATAATACAAAGATAGTGCTGTAACTATGCTTTGTTCATTGTGCGTAGTGTGTGTAGTTGTGACAAGATTTCATTTAATTAGGAAGGTAAAGGGGAAGAGTATCAGTATCAGCAGTAGTTACAGTAATATCTGCTATTTAGACAACAGTCTCCTAGCCATCCATTTAGCTTTTCCCAGCAAATTAATGAAGGGAGAAAAGGTGAAAGGAACTCAGTAAATAAGTCTGCAATCAACTGTCTTAGTGCCTTGTGGAGCTGGAGGCAGGTGATTAAAGCCTCTTTTCATCAATATTTGATTTACACCAGGCATTCTTTATTTTAAGTAACTTCTCTCTGTGTCTTGACAGGTGGATTGGCTGTGCACCACTCATCAACACAGAGCCCTTCAGTTCTGGAATTGTGCTTGGGTGTAAGGTGGCAAGCTACAAACCTGCATGTAGATTTGTTCTCAGTTTTTGCTACCTACCTTCATTCTCAAGAGAACGCACAAAGCTCTTTAAATGAGTGGCACATATAAAGGAGAATATATGTGGAGTTACATCAGAACAATGTATGTAATACCTCCTTCTCTGTTGAAATCACTCACAAAACGTGCTTTCTCAGGAACTGCAGTTGTCATGTGCTAAGAAAGATTAAGTAAAAGTTCTCTTTAGTAAATTTCTTTGTGCCTGAGCTAGCCAAGTGTGGTGAGAGTCCAGAGCTTGGATAGCTTGGCTGAAGGATTTTAATCAGGAATAAGCACAAAAGACAAATAGTCAGTGCTCTGTAAGCTATTCAGCCTCTTGGATCCATTTTTTTTTTTCCTTAAAAATCTCTTGATTCTCAATGTTTCAGGAGTCCATCTTCAATTAGGACAACACTTAAGCACTGGGTAAAATAGGGGTAGTCTGTAATTCATAAACAAATATTGTCTGCATTGGGACCTGACTGGAAAACTAGGCTTTCAGATAGTAATTTAATTGGATACAAGAAGCTTATCAGAAAATTATAGGAAAATTTGTAAGCTTTGCTTTTTTTTTTCCAGCTAGATTAGTAAATTCCATTTTATTACCACAACCTGGTCTGGACATTTTGACATCTGATTGCTGGGCAGAAGTTGTGATGATGAAGCTTTAAGCAACAGTACTTTCTTAACAGTAGGACAGGACTTTAGAGAGACTCAGAAACTGGGGAGATGCTGTGGGACTATAAATTAGCAACAGGTAATGATACAGTTATGAAACAATAACAGGTAAAACTGAAGGATGATTCTTTCCCACAGTTTTTGCATGAGGCCATTGTGGACTATGAAGGTATCATAATATTTTCTTGTTTGTTTAATTCATTCAGTATCATTTGATTTGAGCTAAGAGCATCTGAGGGGCACAAGACAAAGAACAAAGAAATTCTTTGCAGCATGTGTTTAACATGGCACTGAAAATGTGCCTCTTCCCACCGCAACTGAGTTCAGCTTCGGCATATGTGTCCCTTGCAGATATAAGCAACAGGCTTCCTGTATCTCCCTAAGCAACTATACAACTGCATTCACTGTTTCTCATGAAGAAATCTCTTTGCTTACCTAGCATTTAAAATTATTCTTATCTCTATTAACTGAAGTGGCACTGATATAAAAATGCAGCTGTTTCTAAAAGCAAGCAAACAAAACGGTGTTAACTGAAAATTGTCTCTATATAACCTAAATACCTTTCATTGCCTTTAAAGTGCCCTCAAAGTTATCTTCTCATTCTCCACTGTTAGTGCACTCTGCAGTCTCAGAGGCTGGGTCAATGAAGGGGCAAACTGTATATCTTCAAAAGAGATCAATTGCAATCCCCCAAAGACTATGCTGCATTACCATTACAGAAGATCACTAATCAGTAGCAACTTGCTGTACGGCATTGGACACATGTAACTTATCTCCCTGCATTCCCCTCTCTTAAAAAAAAAAAAAAAAAAAAAAAAAAACACAAATCTCCAACCAGCTATATGGAGGATTGAATGAGATTATGCTCTTACCCCGCTGAGCCTGGGGTAAACGGCCACTCAGACATTGGAGATGACTGGAATTCTACTAATGTCTGTTTGAAATAAGCAGTAATTTGGGTGTTTTTTTTAACTTCTTTGCAGTTGGTTTGTTTGCTCATTTTGCAAGGGAAATGGAACAACCATCATGGATTTTGGGGTGTTTTAGGAAATGTTCAAATGTGCATGTTTAAAATTTGTGCACACTTAAAATTTCTGCAACATTTCAAAATGTCAGCCTCACTTACATCCTCCTGCAGCCCTGTATATGTGGGTGGAGAGGACAATGTAAAGGAAAGCAAGTAGTGAAGAACAGAAAGTCAGAACTTGCTTTGGTCCAGGTGGTGTCACATAGGGTAACCCTATGGTCAGGTCCATGAACTTGACAGGGGTTGACATCTCAGTTGGTGGTCTGGCCACCTGGCTCAGAGTGACCATTTGAGTAAGTGCATGCGCTATGTGAAGTGTTACCTGTGATTAGTAATAGCAGCTCGATTCTGTGAATCCTAACAGCTCAGTGATTCAAGCTGGTGTAAGAAATACTGCTTGTGATCTGTGTTCTCTGCCACCAACTTCACTTCATCCTGAACAGGGAACAGTGAATTAAAAGCAATAAATTAAATAAAAAAATGCTAAAAGGGCAGTAGCTTTTGCTGCAGCTATACCTGAAGAAGCACTGGGGATTTATTTGTGTTTGTGGAAGTTTCTTGTGTGTTGTTGAAGCAAGTACTTCTGATAGAGCTCCCTATTACTAAGAAATAAATCAGGATTGGTCTTTGGTTTGGTTTGTTTGGGTTTGTTTGTTTTTTTTTTTCTGTTTACTGAGACTACAAACTGTTAATCAAAATTTCCTTCTGTTTTCTTCTGCTCTATTATGTAATGTTTACTTGAGCTTTTGAAAAGTTGATTTTTCAGTTGTATTAGGGTTCAGAAAATAATTATTTCTTAAAATAGTAACTAAACAACATCAACTGCCAAAACTTCTCAAACTCACCCTCATATTCTTGACATCAGAAATTAATATTTTGCCAAAACAGAAGTCATGAGAACCAAAGCAGCTTGTATTAGATAAGGCAATTTATTTGACTGATAATGTTTTCCTGAATTGAAGGTGTTCCTCAACTTAATATTAGAAAGATAACTGCTTTATGTAGCTGGGAACTTTAGCTACTGGGAACTGAATTAACTTTTAGTCTAGTTAGATGCCCTGTTTGTTGTCATATTTTGATACTTCCCTGTTAAGTATATTTACATATAGCAATTTCTTTTATACACAAAATGACATTCTGTCCTCTTGGGGACGGTTGGGGGGGGCGGGGCAGTAGAAAATCCATTGGCTTTTCAACATCATTTGACTTGAAATACAAACTTTATTAATCAGAGGATTTGTTGCAGTCACAGGGATAGGTGCACTTCCAGCTCACCCTGGCATCCTGCAGAATAAATAACCTCAGGCATCCATCACCTCTTAGCTGACTCACATGCTGTTCCCACCACGCACAGGCTGCAGTCCCCTGTGATTTATCACAGCTGCCTTAGCAGCCTTAAGGCAGCTTTGTTGTCTCTAGCTTTTCCACGCCCATGGAAACAATATTCATGATAACTAACTACTAAATTACCATCTTAAAGCAAGATGTATTTAGAACTGAACTACAGACAAGTGGATACGTTTCAAAACAGGGAATGGTCTGTATTCATGCCTGCTTCACTCTGTGGCCTACAACTTCTTTGTCATTTCCTATCATCTCTTCTACTTTTGATTTAACTTCTTCATCAGACTGCATCTGCCAGAATTGCTGCCTATGTCTTCCTGTCTACCTGTAGACCCCTTGAGATTTAACCCATCCCCATTCTGCTCCTTCATCTCTCCTACCTCATTTGAGAATTTTTTTAATTAACGATCCTTTTCATCCTTGAGCTACAACTCTGGCAAAACAGGGAAACACTAGAAACAAGTTGACCTGATGACAACTGGGTAGTAACAACAGCACTGGAAACAAGATACCCTACACTAACAGACCACATGCTCATAAAATGGTTACATAGCAATACTGCGCTGAACCCAGGATCAATAGTCTTTCTCTTTTGTAGACTACTTTTCTTGATCAAAAAAAACCTAGTTTTCAGGTGCAGTACTGATTTAAAATTTTATTTTTATCACTGTAGTTGCTGCCTTGGTTGGTTTTACAGTGGATAAAGGCAGTGTTATACTGTTAGAGACTAGCAGAAATAGTGTTTATCATGATTATGATGCCTGAAAATATTAAACAAGCAATGATTGCTAGTGTACAAAATCTGTAAGTAGTAATCTGTCACCTTGCAGCAACTGTATCAGTCTCAATACCAGATGTAATGGTTGCATTGTAATAATTTCCTCAGTTTTCCCAGATGTATAAGAGTGATTATAATACTGCTTGTTTTAAAAGCTAAGGAATTTGCTAATAAAAAATAATTTTTATGTGTTTATTCATAGGTCAAATATGGTGCAGAAAGTGAAAGAAGTTTAACCACTTTAGTGAGAAGTATTTCTAGCAAAAGATAAATAAAATATTAAAGGAATAAAACAAATTCATAATTATGCTATTTTCTCATGTATTTCAGTGAAGAAAGTATGTTTGAAAGTCAACAGCTTGCTTCTGTAAATTGGAAATTGATATTAATTCACCTCCTACATCCATTATCCTTAGGCTACCTTGTGGAAAGTCTTACCCTGCTGGGACTAGATGATTTTGAGTAAAGGTTTTGTTAGCCTCCTTAAGACCCAGATGATGATCTGGGTTACAGTTTGTAAGTTAAGGAATGTACTTATTAATCTGTGTTGTATAAAGACATCATCTCAACAGGAAGTGGCTCCTCACGTGATGAAATCAATAGTCCTCTGACTCCAGCTAAAAGCAGTGTGTACGTGTTTGTTTGGGCCTTGCACATGTAATGTGGATCTCTCTTAGATGCTCTGATCACTGCTGAATGGTGTAAGTAATACATTCAAAGACCTGAAAAAGGCCTGGTATTTTTCTTCTTGTACACTATTTGTTTAACCATAGGGACATTTTTTTTCCCTAGGGCTCAGACCTCACTGTAAATATAGTAAATACACTTTTGCCCACATGAATTTTCACACAGCTGACAAAACACTGAAAGCTGGAGTATGCAATGGAGCTGAGCAATGTTACTGTGTCCCTACATTCATGCAGTGAACCAGGCAGAAAAGTTATAATATTTTAATTCTATACCTTTTGTAGTATATTTTCTACTTCTTCAGTCTCCATCTCTTTTACATAGAGGTAAAACAGAGGGTAATCTCTGCAATGTTTTCATTTCCTTGCATTTTTCATTGTCAACAAAATACTTGCAACAACTGATTTAATAGTAGAACACTTGCAGAAACATGCTGAACGTACAAAGTGTCCTGTCTTGATAGTTTTAAGTTTTTTAAATATAATTCCTGTTTAAATTTAGGCTCTAGGTTAACTTGGACTATAAATTAAATGTATGGCTTTTTTCATCCTGTCCTAGTAGCCAGTGCTCATTGCACATAACCAAAGAGACCTGGAAAAGTGCAAGTTGGAAACTGTGTGTAATTTCTTCTTAGTCTCACTTTATAATGTCTTGGAGAAATTAGAGGGTTTATGTTTTCTTACTACATAGGGATGATAATTCTAATTATTTATTTGTAAATATTGCAGTAGAATGGGAAGAAGGCAGCTATAAAGATATTTATGTCCACTGATTCATTCTTACAAATATGATCTGTTGCAATATACCGGGTAGCAAAGGCACACAGCTTTTTATCAGCTGTTGCACAGTTGTTTGATGGCTGTTAAAAAATGAGTTTATACTGTATGTGACATAGTCAAAGCATACCCTGTGTGCAGTGCCTGGACAAATGGAAGGCCCAAAGCAGACATAAAACAAGTTTAAAGCTCTGTAACATCTGAACAGTGTTTCCTGTCTCTAGTTCTCATTTTTATATTTGGCATAAGCTACTATGACCTTTACTCCTATCCCTTAAAGGGATAACTTTTATAGCAGTGGGGGTGATTTGGCCTCAGAGGTCTGAAACTTCTACTGAATTCCACTTGCACCATATGTGCCTATAATGGTGCATGTTGATTTAGTGCTGTAGGTTGTAATCCCACTCTCCCCACCTTCCCATTTCACAAGAGCTCATAGAGATCACTTGCACTACTTAATTAAAGACTTTATTGCACATAGCTGGCTGTAACTAGGGTTTTTAGAGACCTAGTTCCTTCTAGCCTGCCTCCATTTTTATACCAGTAAATGTTGCAAGTGCCTAGAATAATTAATAGTAACTTGAGCATTCTGGACTAAAGAAATGTATACCTTAAACCAATGTTTTTAAAATCAAATTTTACTAGGCTTATTACATAGAAGTTCCAGTTTTCACAGAAAAATTCTTAGGCATCTTCAAATTTGAAAACTCAAATATCATTGAATTAAAGACATATTTCACAAGAATAGTTCAGGAAAACACTTGGATTCTTTGTTTTTCTTTTTGAGGTGATGAAATGATTCTTACTCATTCCATTCTCACATTTCTGTAGACAAAGACCTCTGGCTCTTAAAATTTAATTTAAGAAGAGATATTTTTGTCCAGTCAGAAGGAAAAAAAATTACATCGTTACCCACCTCCATATTTAACTTGAGATGTGCACAAATATTCCCTTTCCTTTGTAGTGATCAGGAGGAGTGTTACTCTTACATTTGGTATCCTGGCACCTCCAAAATACAGTTGTTGGAACTAGTATATAGATAATAATCAGCTGCCTCTTGAGCTCTAGCAACATCTTGTCCTTATCTATACAATACAAATTTTTTCTTCATTAAATATTCACTTTGTCAAAGAGTTCTTGGAGCCCAGCTTACTCAACCAAGCAAACCTAAACCACTTGTCTTTAATCTCTGTTTGTCTTCCTTTGTTCTTTCACTATTTATTGTACATCGTCTCTCTGCTACCCTAACCATCCATCCATCTGTGAACTTTCACTGTCATAGGAGTGTCATTAATGCTGTCACATAGACAACAATGAGGTAATTTCTCTGAAACAAAAACAATTAATGAAAAGAGGTGGTGTTCAATGTATAAGACACAGTTTTGTATTGATCTTCTGCCATAAAAAGCTATTTTAAGCATTGGCTTTGTTGGACCTTCCAATTGTGTCATTACATGTTGACACGTCCCCTGAGATGCATCAAAATGACAAGAATGGAGATGTGATTGCCAGCCAAATATTGCAGCTATCAGTCCCAGTACTGGGAAAGCTGAGCTAAGTCTGAACATCTGGATGACTACAAGTTTATTATGGTCAGTCTGCCCAAGGTTTGTCATTTCTTACGTATCTTTTTCTTATCTTAAAAACAGACCCAGTGCTCTACTTCTATTGCGCTTATTTGGTAATATATTATGGACTACCTGACTTGAGGTGTTCTTGACTGCCTAATGTAGAAGCAGCAAAGACTGCTTCTCAGTTTTGTCTTCAGATAACATTACAGACTGGCAGTCTCATGAAAACTTACAAGTGATGCACAAAATCATATTCTTCAGGCAAACCATCAGTCATTGCTTTCAGTAGTGAACAGTGGGATAGTGTGTCCACAGGCTGCATGTTTTCTGTATGTAAATACCTTAAATAGATTGACATTAATGGGGGAGTCTATAGAGAAAGGTGAATCCTGGTATGCAAGGGGTTAAACACAGAGAAACTTTGTTTATTCTCTAATGCTACATATGGTCTCTGGAAGTCAAACCATGAAAACATCATGGAGCTTGGAAAATGATGAAACCACAAGTCATTTTTAACTAATTTCTGTATGCTATGTTACTGAATTTTACAAGATACAGCAGAAAAAAACCCAGCATGTGGTTTCATTTAAGAGTACATTGGCTTTCCTAGGTGAACTCTATGAAGCGAGTGCAAAGAGGACAAGTTTTGGAGTATTGCTTGGTACTGAAGCATTCCTTCTCCCTTTCTGTGCTACAGCCCAAAATCCAGTACCTCAGAGGGACCAACAGATGCTGTAGGAAATGAGAATCTAGTTCTTTGCAGATCAAAATATGTATGAAAACGTTGTCTTTTATGTACCTTCCCCTACAGCTACCTCTGGTTTCTTTTAAGACCTAGATATAGGTTGAATGGTACCCCGGAGGTCTTGGCTGATGCTCAATTTTTGCATTAAATCAGGATATCTATCTAGTTTCCCACACTTCTGTTTCATATCTCTATGATGACAATACTAACATTTTCGGAGTACCTATTAGATAATGAAGTAATTGATACCAAGATAATAAACAGTTTCTTAGGCTGTATGAGCACAGAGACTTCTGCAGTGGGGGTCCTGATTTTTAGGTGGGCCTTTGCATGTATTAATGATTTTTAAAATCCAAAGCATAACTGAATTCTTTTTTTTGTGATATATTTCCATTTTGATTTAATTGTTGATTGAGCTGTTCAGGACTTGACTGTCTTTTCAGTTACTCGTCTAGTATTCTGGCACTATAAACCTTGAGAAAATAAGAGGAGAATTTACCTATTAAATTTCTGAGAAAACAGCATCGTAACAGACATCATTTTAATAGTCACTTTTGAGAAAACATAGAGCTGAGAGAGCAATTCCTAATCCATAACCTATTACCCATAATATCCATAATCATACCAGGTTCTGCACCATTAAAAGATTAACACAATAGGCTAAGAACAGTTATATGGAATTAAATAGAAAACTATATTCTTGACAATGATGTTTATCTTAATGAAAACAGAAAAGTCCTTGATTGGTTCTTAAAGATCAAATGTAAAACTTTTTCTTGTGTTTGTATTAAACTACCTTGCAGAAGTATGGCGTGGGAATTCAGGTATGCTGCTGAGAAAATAAACTGTTTCCTTCTAAAAAATTACTGCTTCATATCTTATGATTTACTGAAAGTAGCAGTAAAGTTAGTTTAAAATTCTGAAACCAGCATGGTATTTGGGCAGTTGGTCCACTTCTAGAAACATTGTCATTATAAGTTCATGGCACAGGCATTTATAAATATGTTCAGTGCCAAATCTTAGAAAGTACTCATTTAGAAATCATGGAATTGCCTTTTCATGATCAACATTGAGAAGATTTTTACACCAAAACATTTTCCAAAAAGAGTCATTTTATGCAAACTTAATTTGATACTTAAAATCATTAAGGATTCAAGGATTTGTTTTTATCATTTCACAAAATATTAATGTCTTCAATGATGTGAATAGTGCTGAATGTATCAAACTAGGAGGACTTACAGAGCAGCAAAAGCCACTTCCAGCCTTCCCTGACATGAATGAATGTCTCTTCTTTCTATTTAGTTGTTCAGCTCCGGTTTAAACGATATACGATTGATGCACTCTGTACACTCTCTAATAGCAAGAATTAAACGTTTACAGAGTCAGTCAGGGCAAAAAAAAAAGATGTAGCATGCCATGATAAATGCATGCCCATGTTCATTTCTAATAATTCCAGGGGCTGATGAATTCTATTGCCGAGGGATTTCGCTATGTAAATCTCCCTGACTAAAGCTTTGCTGAATTTTATAAGAACAGAGTGTCGTCTTTGTGTTACTAAACACAATAGTTAGTGGGTCTTGTGACCTTACTCTCTAGGGATTGGGTCTTTAAAAAATGTAATGAAGAAAAGCCCCACAATGCACTGTGGAGTATAAATGAGCCCGTAGAGATTCCTAAACCTATCTAGGAGTTTACAATAAGAATTTGCAAATGCAAAAGAAATTTTGACAGAGCATGAATAGATGATGGCTGGATATGGATATAAAAGGAGTGGAGTTTCCTCGTGAAGTTTGCATTCATGTGGTAAAGTGTTGGAGGTGACAGTTCACCAGCTACATGCTGTCTTACGAGGAGATTGCGTCGGACTTAATAGAGTAGTCAGGGCAGGTCAGGGGACGGCAATAGCTGATTGCTTAAAGGAGTTAATGCACCAAATGAGTAAGGTCATTCAGGCATGTTGTTGGGTTATTTCTAAAGCAAGATATAGAATGAGTGACTAATTTCTTTGTACCACTCTTCCCCTCTGTCTCCTAGTTTGAGCTTGTTCATTCCTGAACAAATATTGCAGCTTCAGTGAAAATTAATCTCTTCGTGGCTGCTCAGACACTGGCCATGTGTCCTTCTTTGGGATTTCACTTTCTCAACGGCAGCAAGTCTAAACATTATTGACTTGCAGATACAAAACCTTGAAAGCTGAAGCTGAGTCTTTAAGTTTGAAAGCTGAAGGTTGTTCACTTCGTAAACATCTACATTAAATGCTAAAAAAATGTGCAACTTCTGTAAACTACAACTTCAGCTTTTTCTTATTTAACATTGGGAAACTTATGTTTCTTTTACAGAATGATTAAAATTTGTCTAGCTTCTTTCTTTCTTCTTCTTTCCCCCTGTGTGTCTTTTTGAATAAAGGATTTTGGGAGATTTGCAGAGCTGGTGAGCTCTTTGACAGGAGAAGGAAAAGGCTTACACAAAGGCAGGACATGCTGCTGGAGAATCTATTTGCAGATGACTTTTAACTCACACTTTATGAGAGGTATCCATTCCTATTAGCTCCTATTGCAATTCTTACAGATGGTGTTTTTTAAAGATTTGAAAACAGCACTTTTTTTTTCTCCTGCAGCCTAGCCCAGAAGAGGTAGTGAGCTGAACTCCTTTCTGCCTCAGAAACTACTCTGAACTTGGTACTGGTTTAGCTGTAAATCAAAATACTCTCAAATAGCATCTTTTTACATAAAACAAATGTATATTCTGTGAGTGTTGCAAAGTCTAATGGATTTGTCTAATGGACAATGGATTTATCCTTCTCTGCTCTTAAAAGTCCATCAGTAACTGACTGAATGTAAGTAGAAGAAAGTGATTACTCAGACTACAAGATCAACTCCAAAATCATGTATAAGAAGAGGAAAGACTGGTTTGCAATATGGTTTCTATAAAGACTTATAAAAGAAACAGTTCAGACTTTGCACAGAGACATCAGAAAGCCTTTTGAAAAAACTTTTGTTTATTTTTCCATTAAAAGTTTTTTTTTTCATTCAAAACCCATTATCGGAATATTTTCCTGATTTATTTGAAACTTAATCACTCCAAAGATGTCTTTCCCCAGGAAAAGCAAAAAGCAGTTTATTTTTAGAACAAGACTTAAAAGGTGTCATGGAGCATGAAGAGGATACAAAAATAGAAATCTGCCAGAAACAAACATTTTCACTTTTTAAATAGGATGCTATTTTTATTAAGTTTTATGCAAATAACTGGACTTATATTGAATCAGTATGTATGCTTTTTATACCATTTCCTTACAATTTTAGTTCATTAACAATAAGGCAGAGGAGGAACCTGTAGATGCTTACGCTTGCACCTAAATCCTGCTAGGTTGTGTGTATGCAAAGAGTTCATACAAGATTTTTCCAAAAAGCTGAAAAGAGATGTTGAATTTCCAGGGATATTGAGTTCAGACTGTCTCTCCTCAGGTCTCCTTTTTCTTCTGAAATCTCATCCCTTTCTCTGAATTTTCTAGCTAAATATACACAATTTATTTGCCTTTTATTTTTATTCCTATTTATAGTAATGTTTGTTGAAGAGGCATTAGTATTTATTGTGACAGGTTCAGTCATCAGAGTAAATATCTGCTGTCTGCCTCATTCTGGTTTTGCCTTGATTCTATGATGCTGTGGAAGCATTCATTAGTGTTTTAAAGATTAAAATAATTTTTAGACTATTTAGACAGTAATCACGATTTGAAAAGTTTGAGTACTGTGATTTATATGTTTCCTTGAAAATAAAGATTTATCTTTAATATTTTTATCCAGTTTCTATGTTTTATTAATGGCCAAAATTAAGTTGACAATATTAGCATGTGATTGGCATTACAAAGAAATGAGATATACTACATATAGAGATACATTAAGTTGTTCATGACTATAGGAACAGGGCATTATTTGTCACAGCTTCTCTTTAATTTTCTTCATAATCCAGTGTTTTGTGAATGTAAACCATCACCCTAATCCTTTTTTACTTCACCTTATGGAGCAGTATGAAAATATCCATACAAAAATAATTTAGTCCACAAAAAACCCCACCAGGGGTCACATTTCTTTGTAGTGTTAATGAGGCCTGTTCTCAAAGCCATCCTGCAATGATGAAACTTTCTGGAGGTATCTCCAGAATTAGGTCCTGAGACAAATGTTACCCACAGGTTTTCTTATTTTGATTCTCCTAGGTAGATTTACCTAGATTTAAGCTGAAGGGGAAAACCTGATTTATAACTTCACAGTCTGGCCTGTGCTTTGGACATCTTTGTGCTGCAGAAAAGTGCAGCTGTCTCAGTCAGAGAGAAGGCACTATGTATGTTATAGCTATTGTACACTATGTCTTTTCCTTTATTTCAATGTGAATTTAGTATTCATGAATCATGCCAGATTAACAGGAAAAAAAAGCTTCTCCCTACCCATTATGCAAAAGTCCTGCATAATTTAATGCAGAAGAAACCAATATGGATATATATAAATTTCTCAAAAAGCCATCATTTTAATAGCAGTGAGTATTTTTTCTATAGGTTTTATGAACTAACCTGTATAATTCAGTACTTCTAATTGCCCATATGATGGTTATTATCTCTTTAGTTTAGTGAAACTTTTTCTTGAAAAGGCTTACATCTTATCTGGGTAGTACTTCAAAAGTAAATAAATTGCTCCCTGTAGTAACTGTGGTAACTAACCAGTAGTTGGTATCTCCCTGAAGTGGTTGTGATGTGTCAACCACTGCCAGTTGTGGTGGTGGTGCCCTTAGGGGAGACAGACAAATTTGGTTAGATACTTTCAGCTGTTCAGAATCTCAATAAATCTGAATAGATTCATAGTTCTAAGTCCAACTTTACTCCCACAATAGTGAATATCCAGGCTGGTGATTATGAATTAGGATTAAGGTCACTTTTAGTTCTATCAGAAGGTAATAATTTTCAGGCTTTCATTTGTTATGTCCTTAACTTTACATTTTGATTCAACAACTAGTTCTTAAAATAAAAGTTTCTCTGTAGTGTGAAGGACTTCATCTTTGTTCACTATCACTCACACGTGCTGAAACAGTTATTGCTACTGTTAAGTATCTGTATCATGGTAGTGTCTAAAGACCTAGTCAGGACCCAGCCTGTGCTGCAGTAAATGCAGTGCAAATGCATACAAGGTCTCTAACCTTGCCCTGAAGATAATAGCTCTAATAATTTATTTTTGTATTTGAGATGTTATCACTACATTATCCGAACAAATGTTTATCTCTCGGCACCTTGGTGAAGCAGTGGAATATAATCCCCAATTCAGAGATAAGGAACTGAAAGATTGTCACTTGTCCAAGGTCACATAAAAAATTTGTGGCATATCCAAAAGGCCAAAAGTATCCAATCCTGGCTCATTGTGTTAAGCACAGTACCATTGTTTCTTTCTGGTTTCAATTAGAAATAGATTATTTTATGTTCACTTTAAATTAGGAAACCATTGAAGCAGTTATTGCAGATCAGTGAATAAAGTGACCTGGGCATTTGTCCATTACAATTAGCTACTAATTTCTACTTTCCATGGATGCCTGAATCCTTTTCTTTGTCTTGACAGCTACTTTCCTTTCTACCACATACTTCCCTGGTTTCAATTAGTGTAACTCCATCCACCTCAGGATCTTCCCTTGAATTTCTCTTTTCTTAGCAGTTTGAAGTACCCTAAAGTTTATCAAATCTGCTTCAGGAATGAGTTCTTTGGACTAGGTTCAACTTTGGTAAGTCATCCTCATACTGGTGATGCTTCCCTAAGCCCGTGGATTCACACTACTGTGAAACCAGTGTATCGAATCAGGCGCAGTATGTCTATCACTCCTTGGCACTATTGGAAACCATGTTCTTTGTCCTCTTCACGTCTTGAATTGTGACTTAGAGTGCCTGTAGTGGTATGGCTTTCATACATCTTACTATGTGGGCCAGATGCTGATCTGACTCCATACTGGAAGAATTTTGCATAGCTAGTTTGCTCAAGGCTCTGTGACTCTTTTTTTTTTTTTTTTTTTTTTTGTCTACAGAATATCAGCTTTTATTAGAGATAATGAAGGGTCTTTTTTTAATTGAACTGCCATTCAGTGACTTTTTTTGTCCTTCTGTCTTAAATATGCCAAAAAAAAAAAAAAACCACAACAAAAAAACCCACCAAAAAACCTGCAGCAATCCTGACAATCCTGTTTCAGCTGTGTTTTTTATGCTGTAGTAAGATTTACTGAGCAGAAAGAGTGGTACCACATACTGTAATGTGGTATCTAACATGTCATTGGCAGAATTTTATTCTTATGACTTTCCAAATAAGACCTTCCATTGAAATTGAAGCAAAAAAAGGTGCACATGGACACATATGAAAGAATGCTGTAGGAAGCTTTCTGTTTGAGGCAATGCAATGTGGCAGGTAGAACACAAGGTTAGGGTCTCAAAGAGCAGTATGCTATTCCCGCTGCTGTGCCTGACCTGACCTGTGACATTAGAAAAGTCACTTTTCTTTTTCAAAATCAATCAAATTTTATGTGTTCTGTATGCAGGTGTATCTTTTGGGCAAACTTGCCTACATCTGTACTATGATTAACTTCTTAATCATTCTCTAGGCCATTATACAGAAAGTCCATCAGGACTGAAGCACAAAAAAATACCAGTTTTCAACTTAACAACCAATAAAAATGACAAATTCTCACTAGCTTGCATTAAAAGCAACTTCTAATGCAATTAGACACTGTATAGAAAGGTTCAAGACTGTGGCCAAACTGATTTCTTTTATCACCTTAAGCAGCAAAAGGTCAGAGGTGAGCCAGTGATGCCAGCAGATACTTTGGCAGGGTGTCCATGCTGCTGGGTGCTAGCTGAAAGGGAGTCCAGACATCCATCTGCCTGTGCCTACCCTGGGAGCTTCTGAAGAGCAGTAACTGTTGTCCTGAGTCATGCTGTGAGCTGCTATAGCTGTGGTTTCCTGCAAAATCCTTTTATACCCAAGCACACACAAAGAAAGAGCTATATTTTAAACACTTAATACTGAGTTAGCAATCTAATGAGCTATATTCAACCAGACATTAAAAAACCTTGTGCTTTTATAGATAACATAGTTTTGTGGGTATTGTTGGTAATAAGGTATACCTTATTATAATAATACCTTGGTAATAAGTTGGTTGCTTTAGTTAAGTACCAAAACTGCTCTTTTTTGTTCTAAGACTTGCCATTGGCATATTATACTACTTCGGGCCATTCATTCTGCAATTTGAAATTCCAAAGAATGGTTTTTTGCTTATATTTGTCTCTAGGGACAGGCATACTTAGAACAACATCATTCTTACCTTGTCTTTTCTTAACATCTGTCCCCCAAATGACATTTCCATTATATGCATATATGTTTTATTGGATTAGCTTTAACCCAGGACTGTTGGTTCTTACCACAGATGATCGTGTTCTACTGGGTTTTTTCCTGCAGAATGATAAACTCCCTCTGTAAACCATCATATGTATGCTGTAGAAATTTTGTTGTATGTTCCAGATGAACACCTCATGTGCTAAACAAAATCCCAGTGGCAGTTGATGGAAATGGTATCATCCCAAAGCAAGAACTGGACATGTATAAAGCTGTGGTGTTTGCCTTCAGACTGCTCATTGCATCTAGCATACCCATCTGTTCCATAATATTTCTTCTTTACCAGTGTCAGGCTTTGTAGCAATTTTATTAGTTTTTCTACTTGTGACATAAGTACAGCAACCATCTTTCCCAATACTCATTTGTTCTTTGCCTTGTAGCCAATAGAAAGTTCCTAGGACCAACAGGAGGGCAGGGGTCTTGGAGCTGGTCTTTTCCAAAAGTTTATATTCCCTGATGTGTTTTTTTACAAGTACTACATTTTCCAAATTTCTACTTAGGTTTGGGGTTTGTGCCCTTAATGGGAATTTGCTTACAACAGGAAACCACAACCTTAATCCATTTACTTTTGATTGCTTCAGAATTAATATAATTGTCTTGCTTATCTGCTTCTAAAAATATATTAATTCCTCGTGTCAAACAATACAAAAAAATCTGCTGTAGCACTTCCCACTTATCTTAGAAGTATCAGGGCTAGCGTTACTGTTGTCACTCTCTCTGCTCTACTTTGCAAGCTCTTTCAAAGTATTGTTATCCTTTGTAAATCTTGCATCAGTTTTTGAATGTTGGCATTGCCTTATTTTCCTGTGATTCCCATGATATATGCTGCTCCCTGTACTATGATTTCAAACTTGGACCACCACAGATTTTTCTATATTCCAACTCTTTCTGGAAATAATTTAAGTTCTCTGTCGCATCCCAGTGCTAGAGTAGCACAAGGACCAACTAACTTCCTTTGTTTAGACAAATTAATATGAATATGTCAAAATTAATTTTTTACCTTTCAGTAAAGTCTAAGTGTTTTCTTTTTTTTCCTCTGAATCTCAGTCCTTTTCTTGTTATCAGTTAACCACAAATTGTTTTCAGCCTTAGATTAGTCTGCACCATTCACTTTTACTTCTATCCTGTGTTTGCAAACTTTGCAAAGTGATGTAATCTGTTGCTGTTATGGCATCTTTTTCCCAATGCTAGGCATTGTTTTAATTTGTGTTGTTTAGGAGTGTTATCCAGTTTCTTCTTGATTTCCAAGCTTATTTGATGCTGACCTTGCCAATTTGCTTCATCCTGTATGTCAAGCTACCCTTTGTGTACTAAAAAACACATTCCACCTAAATTGCTTATAGGTTAATCCCTTTCTTATAACTTCAGTCACTGACATCTTGGTTTTTGAATTAGTTACTATCATTTTGTTGACCTTTTCAATCTCAACAGTGTCCTTCCTTCTTCTAAAACAGCAGTCAGAATTGAATGCTATAGCCTCACTGTAATCTCAAATGCACCTCAAAACCTAATGATAGTAATTCTGTTTACTCTCTAGGCTCCAAAATAAATGTCTATGATGCTTTAGGCTTTCTTACTATGCTGCATAGCAAACCACATATGTCAATTAATTAATCATGAATACTTGAGAGATTTTGAGAGGCAGGAGTAAAGGTTTGTAAGTCATGCATGTCTTGGTTATATGATTCAAGTTCACCTTCCTGTTGCAGAGCCACAGAATATAAAAGGGAACAATTTCCAGGTCTGCGACTCTTTTACTGGGCTGGTGAGGGCTGTGAATGTTATGCAAGCAGTTCACTTGACCTCTGGGAGGACTGTCTTCTGTCACTTTACAGTACATGTTTTCATGAGCACAATTTATTTATAAGATCTGAAAAAGCAATTTCCCCCTCAGCCAGTGATAGGGGTTCAAAAGCAAAAAAGAAGCTCCCTACAGGGCTTCCAGAGATAAGGCACAGACCTTCCTTTCTAAAAGTCAAAACAAAGCATGTTTCAGCTCACAGCTATCACGTTCAGCAATGTCAATTTACATGAGTCTCTTGGCATTGAAGTTTTACTTCAAATCCCAGATCTGGCCTTCATGTCTTCAGATTAGGATTGTTGGTTTAATTTCTAAAAGAAAAAAAAAAAAAGTTAAAAACTGGTGTTATAGTTGTGGAGAATAACTAAATACATTATTGTTAGAAGACAATTTGTCTTTTAGAAGTCTCAACAGTACTTAAACGCATTTAATTGAAAGGGATCTGTCTCAGATGTTTGCATATGTGTATAGTAATAGAGCAATGCAGGCTATTTTACTGTATTCTGTACCAGGTTCCATCTCAGCCAAAATCTGTATGACTTCTGTGAATGTCCTACCACAAGAATAGCATTAATCTGAAAATTTCAGTCCAGTGTTTACTGTCTCCAAAATCTTAACTCCTGTAAAGTGATGTAGGTGTGACAGTAATAGTCACAGTACTACCTCCATGATTATCAGGGACATTATAAATAAGTTTTTGACAAAATTTTAAAGGAACGATGACAGTAACCCTTTTCTCAATGGAAACTTAAGTTGCATTTGATTATAAAATAAGACTCATAGATCCTAAATTATAAAAGAGGTAGAAGAAGACAGAGACTAGAATCAAAGTTCCCGTTCCAAATACTCCTAAACTTTCACTCTTTCCTACATGCTCTTCTAATAATATTTCTATCCTCTCATGGTTATGAATCCTCTTAACAAAATAAAATAAAAATTAAAAAAAAATAGTCACAAGATTTATATGTGATTTTATGCTTTTATGCAGGTCTTTTTTCAAACTATTCTGAGTTAAAATCCAGCTAAAACCTAGAGGCATTCAATAATTTTTCTGGTAAATTATAATCAATATTCAGTGAAATTATAACACTGCAGGAAATAAATGGTAGTGAGAAAAATGATTCAATGATTCAGTAACCTAGAACTAAGGTTCAAACCATTCTGTGGATGCAGCCTTCAGTACTCCTTCTCCAAAACCCCACTTTGTTTATCCATGCTGCTATCCCTTCTCTAGAGAAAGGGGGCTAATAATCCTTTTCCCATCTTAAGTATGTTGTAATGATACAATTTATTATAGTATGAGGTGATAGGGACTGATGAATAGAGAATATAGATGGATATATATATATGGATAATTATGGAGAAAAAAAGTGTAGAAATTAAAATAACATACATTTCGTCTTTTAATTATTTGTTAATTACACTCAAAAGAAAGAGACTGAAGACGATTCTAGGTGGGTATATAGAGAAAAAGATAAGACAGTGGCAAATGCAAAGCAAAAAATAAGGAAGAAAAGGAGAGTTTAAGTTTGCTAAAGAAGAATACAGTCAGCTGGTATATCTCAATGTTAAAATATTTTTGGCAGATATAGAGAAGCAAAATCTTTCTACCAGGTACAGCAACAGCATGAACAAACTGTTAGATTATATCACACTTGCTCCAGTTCTGCCCATTAAAGTTCTGGTATTTCAGAGACCTCCTTCTTTAAATCAAATGTCCATTCCAATAACAAGTATGAGAAAACACCCTTTCAGTGCATGATTACAACTTCCTTCCTAGTATGTTAAGATAAAAGGATATTCTCAGCTATTACAATACTACTTCAGTGAGAAATTTTTAATTCTGGGAAATTTTTAATTATTTTCTTCATCATATGTGAAGAATTCTAGAAAACCTATAAACACAGTATTTGTGCAGATTAGGTCCTATCATCATGAGGTACTTCTTAGAGGCTGCATCACTGGTAAAAGATAGGAAGACCAGAGTCTGTACAACAGTAATAATGCATGTGAAGCTGCTTTTGCAATAGGCTCTGGCTACTCAACTCTGTCCCTAGCAGATCTGTGAAACATGAGCCTCCTAATATACTTGTTACTGTTTTCAGACAACTTTAAAGGAACAATTGTTCCATGACACAATCCTACTTAGCCAATTATGCGGCATCCTGCATATCATTTCAATATGTGCTCCATTGTGTGCTCAGCCTCATTAAGGACTCTCTCACCTTTCACCACGGTTGCTTTGGGATAATGAGAGAACATAAAAACCACAGTTTCCTGGAGGCAGAGATAAGGATGCTGCAAAAGTCTTAACAGTATGGATACATGCTACATGAGATCATGTTGGTGATTGTTTTCTTCAGAGGACAAATACGACTCAGCAGTCAGACACAAACTGAACTTTGACCTTACCAACTGATGTTAGGGGACTGGCAATAAACACAATGGTACTGAAAGTATAAACATCAGTGAACGTATTATTTACATTGTAGTAGATATCTTGTTAAGTGGTAAAATGCCAGAAACTGTAGCCCATGAGGATAAAATGTTAGCCACACAATACTGTTCTCAAGATAAGAAGCAAAATGTTTTGTACCGGAGATGCTGCTTTGACAAGAACACATGCTGCCAAAAATCAAAATGTTTAATTACAAGATACCCTATACCCAAGTTGGAAAGGTACCATAGAAGAAAGTCATATGTAAACCACAAGAAAATTTTGTGCCTTTTGGCCACATGACTCATTTGAGGAATTTAGCATCAATAAATGCAGGACTTGAGAGCAAGATCCACTGTTAGACAGCAAGGAATAGAACTGGGTTTTGGGATAACAGTTTTTTTTGAAAGTGAATTCTATCTCTATACAAAACTTGATAAATTGCTGAAAAGGGAGAAGACTGGAGAGAATAAAAGACAGACATTAATAGTATTAATAGACTTTTTCAGATTAAATGCTACAGATCAAGAGGTTCCAATCCAATCCAAAAGTTTGATACCATAAAATGTACAGCAGTACTTAGCTTCATAGAAGTAGTAAGTATAGCTAGATGTAACCACTGGATTTCTTTATCAACTGTGAACTTGAGAACCCTGCACAATATTGAAAATTAACAATATTTTCTAGTTTGCTGGACAAAGAGTGGGCATGTTTTTATTGAAAATCTCAGCCTTGTAGCAGTCAGACTAGGATTCTAGCTAGCAGATACAGGCACAACATATATGCATCAGGACTCAATAAATGCAACAAAAGTCAAGATGTTTATTGTTAATTAGTATGTGATCTCCTAAGTTATATTGTGGAAAATCTTCGTGTTGTAGCCTTTTTAACTCCAGACTAACCTAAACTCTTCTTTGTTTTTTTTTTGCCTAATCTGGGGTCATCTTCACAGTAATAGGTTTGCCATGTTGCTCCATGCACAGTGAAGCAGATTCTTTTAGATCTGATGGCAAATGTACTATTTGCATTTCTTCAAGCAGTACTTACTGTTTCTGGAATGAGAGTTGCAGTGAGTTGAGTACACAGAAAATTTCCGTGAAATGTTTGCCCTGTTCCTAAATTGTTCATAGTCCCTGGTGCATACTCCTCCCACTGTCCTCTGTCCCTCCACACCTTGTGGTTTTGAGTAGATCACAATGGGTGTATCATATCCTCAGCCTACAGAGAAAATAAGTCCCCTGCCTTGAACATGAGCTTTTTTTGCTCTGTAGAGCTATAAACTGTGGGGAGTAATGGTTTGCTAGTAAGACACAAGGTTTTAGGAGCTACTTTGGAACTGCTATCTGGGACTGTAATTCTTCCCATGACATCCTTTTGTCTCAGTAGCCTTGTCTCTCTTAATCTCTGCATTTTTTAACTTGATATTCCCCTCTTTATTTGTTTTCCAATTTATTCACTTTGTCTACCAGAATAATCTCTAGCTCCATATAGTCTACAAAATGTAAGAGCCTGAGCAAAAATAATTGGAAAGATAATATAAACACTGTGCTCAGAAGGGGAGACATCACACATAAATTACCACGTACCTGAGAGCTTGTGCCACTGTCAGTCACTATTTCTTTTTCCGTTCTGTAATTGCTACTGGAGAATGTATGTAAAGCTGGCAAAACAAAGGTAATTTACAGTTAACTTTGTGAATAAACATGGAAATCCTCCAACATGAAAGATCACATAGTTCATTGGTTAACTTTTTTTCCAATAACAATTTTATTCCTGATCATTTTGCAAATACTGAAACCTTAAGCAATTATGGAATAAGTAACTATTCACCTAAGAAATTCTATGTGAAGTGCTTTCCTGAGAGTGCTGGTTGCTTTTCTATTAAAAGAAAAATCTTCATAGCTTAATTTGAGAAATGGTATTAAAGATGGGCAGCCAGCAGCCAAGGTAGGAAATTTAGCAGGTATAATTGAGTACACCCTTGACTTTGTCACTTTGTTATTATTAGTCTTGCATTTGTAGAGGCTTTATAAGGGGTTAAGAAATGATGAACAACTGCTACAGACATGATAAACAAGCTTTTGACTTATTAGAATCTAACAATGCTAAACTGTTTATCCAATTATCTGATAAATTATTAATGGAATCTTAAGTACGAAATCAGGATTTATTCATGAATGATCTGTGAAGAATAAAATTGGCTACATTTGCTAGCAACAAATATCACATCTAGGGCAACTAGAAATATGTTGTGCATATTTCTATGAAACAGGTTCTAGACCTATTGTTGACATACAGTGAATCTCATCCTCAAGTCATCAATATAATGAAAGAATGTAATGGGCCTTCTGCTATGGCTGAAACAGGAATAATTAATTCAGAAAGAACACCAACTGCAAGCTCTTAACTTGATCAGAGAGGTAGAATTAGTAGTGGGTGAAAAATCATTCCAGCTGCAACAGAGGAAGTTGCAGGGTTGCTGTTTTTTTCTAGAAGGAAAGGGGAAAATGGTAGAGTGAGATGCTTTCTTTTCCAGTGCCTTGAAGACTTGTTTCATTTTAGTGTCTACAAAGTAAGTGCCACCTTTTTGCACCTTTGAAAAAAATTCTTGCTAAAAAAAAATAAGTTGATGGGTTGGGGTTTCTTTTCTATTAAAAGTATGTAACTATTAATTTTGATGGGTATTTATGTTTATTTAAATGAGGCCTAGGTCCCTGAAGATATTTTTCTCTTTTGTTGAGAAAGAATTGCTTATGTATCTTTGCACAAATTAGCAATGATCCAAAGATTAGAATATCAGAATAATGATACAATGATGAGACTTCTTATTCTTTTCTGTTTCATGTGCATGGTATTTGTGTACTAATTAGACTCCATGGGGTAGTATCCAGGAAGAAATTTTGTTGATAAGTTTGCATGATTTGCATAGGTGCCTGCATTCAGTCTGTGAACTAGAAGTGTTAGTGTAGAGCCATGCTGCAGCTATTGCTCACTACTAAACAAAGCTACGTTATAATTACAGATTTATAATTTCTTCAGTTCGAAACTGTCTTAGTGATCAGCCTGTTAGAAGTGCAGTTACCAGGTGTAATATAAATAATGAAAAAGGAAAATAGCCTGATGAGCAGTAACCAGATTGTGCACCTGCCCTTGAAATTAGTTGGTTGGTGTTGGCTTGACTGAGAAAGTAAGCATCTATGTTTAAGTATTGCTTGTTTTTCCTGTCAGGTTTGGTTGTTTCTTTGGGCTTGAATACTAAGCAACATATTTTGGACACCACTGCAATAGAAAGAGTAATAAACTCAATCCTAAAGTTGAAAGAATAACATTAGGATTGAGAAATTCACACTCAGAAGTGAAGCCTGGGGAGTAAGCCGTTTATGCAACTTCAGCATTTTATTACAAACAGGGAAAGTTCATCCAAGACAATATTTATTTTTTTTCTGTTGACATAAAAAAAAAGAAGTTTAATACTATAATTTCTACTTATGTATTGCTTTGTGAATAAAAATAAAAAATGGAACTTTAACAATACAAGGCAGAATGTTAAATGTACTTATTTTACTAATTAGTAAATTTAAAGAGTAACTTTAGAATTGGAAATATATACATTTCTGGGTATGGAACTGACCTTCAGCAGAACTTTTCCTTCAGCAACAAGAGGGGGAATATTAATTCCATCATCTGAATCCCTTTTTTGACATAGATCTCCTCAGAATTGATCTTGACGCACTGTCATATGAATTAGAAGCATTACCAGGATTCATTTTATTTGCTATTCTTGCATGAATAATAAAGAAGTGGTGCTGAAAGTATTTGGTTTTGGGTTTTGATGCAATTTTCTAGTGCATATTTCTCTGCTAACTTCAAGAGAAACTATCTTCATTTTTTGATGTTAGAGCTGATTGTGTTATTTTTCAACTGAATGAACTTTCATTATAAGCTCCTTTATGAAATAAAATATTTGAGACAAATAGACTGTTTCATGCTCTATAACTCACTGGTTAAGGCTGGGTTGGAGGCCCAGGTTTAAGATGATGTCCTGAGTGAATCAGTGTGAGGCAGTGTGCAGGCAAGAGCTCAAACCAGCACACTTCACTCACATTTCAACACCTACTTGAAAAACAGAAACCTCAGCTTTTCATTAGGAAAGGGACTATTCTACTTTGGGAAAACTTTTGTGCAGTTTTGTTTGGATTCAACCACAATGCATAAAGCATTCAGAAACTGAACAATCACCATGCAATGGAATTGTCATCTCTCTGTCAGCTTTAGTAAATATTAATTGAAGCTGCAATTATCTGGAGATAAACACATTTTCCAGAATAATCCAGCAACTGTTCTATCATGTTCTTTCATCAGTTCTTTCTCATGTTCATGCCATTACTGGGCCTGAAAGTGTTTAGGGGAACTACTTTTTCTGCTGTCAACACTAGAAGAACTTTAATTTTTCTTTTAATGAACTCCACATTCTGGTGTAATATGTATGAATGGTTTAGCTGAAACTGCTTTTCTTAGCTGTCTGTTCAGTTCTATCTATTCTATGTATCTATGTCATGTTACCATTACAGTGCTCTCATGCAAACCAATCCAAGAAACTCCTTGTTCTGGATAACCTCTCAGGTTGTGGACTTTTTAAACTGGTTTTGGACATGACTAGAATTCAATGACTTGAGATTACTTTATATGCACTATTCTTTGCTTAATTCAAATCCTGATGCAGTACAAAGCAAAGATTCCCAATTTAGTGTCACCGTATTTATTCTTCTTGAACTATTGCACAGTTGAGTTTCCCCTTGGTAGTCCTTATTTGGCTTCAGTATAGTAACCTGAAAGAGATAGATATACTAGCATCTTATGGAGCAGACTCCAAATAGAGGGAAAATAAGAGAATACATGTCTGTTGTCATCCTATGCTTTCTCTGCAGTGTAAATACGTACATGAAGGGAGAATTACATACTGATGTGACTGCATACTATTCACTGAATAAAAAGAAAGATACACTTGTTAGCAGACATCAACTCCCAAAGAAGTCTGGTAAGACAAATGTAACTTTGAAGTAGGCCTCTGAGATCATGGAGCAGAATGGTAACTTGAGCAAGCAAGAGGTCCATGGAAAAAATGCCTCCTTGCACTTTTGTAGTATTTGGGTAAAAAAGTTTTATGCCTCATGGTGTCTCTTTGAAAAACCAAGAGAAATCAAGGATGCCACAATTACATTCATTTAGCAGTCAAGTTACTCAGATTTTACTATTGATTCCTTAGCTACCACTAAAAAATACCAAAATACTAAATGTTGGGTTTAGTATTTCAATAATTGTATCTGTTACAGAAAATACCAAAATTCAACTTACCTGTTAGGTGCCTGCTAGAAGGACTGTCACCAGTCAGAAATAGAATAATTATCTCATGTCAAATTACTGTCTGCTGCATTTGTAACAAACCTATGAATTCTTGTCAACTGCAACTTAACTTATTTAGTGTGAATTGGAAGCTAGACAGAAACACCTGTAAGCTGTTGATTATTATTTTTCTATATTTTTACTGGTTTAATCCCCTTCCTTAAGCTCCTCCATTGCCTGTGCAACAACACTAGTCAGTGGGTATTCAATGATCTAGTTTATTTAAATTGGCATTGTCACAATGAAGGGGTACTGTTAGGCTTCAGTTTTCATTGTTTTGACAAATATTTTAAGATATGCAATTGAAAATAGGACATAAATTGAAATTTGCAAGTGGAAAACTTTCTTTAAATCTTTTCTCTCTCATTTAAGACCTGTTCGCTAATAAATGAAGGTGACAGGAAATATCTCTGTAAATTAGAGTACTATGAGGTGCAATTTGGAAGTGACACAGATGAAAAATTGTTCCTGTAATAAGCTATTGATTTCGTTTATGATCAGGACTTAAAGAACAGGATATGCAAGCATAAGTGTGTCTGAATCTAAGCAATGGTAAATGTTTGGTTTAGTGTTTCAATAATTATATCCATTACAGAAAACACAGGGAAGGTGATAGAGGAGGTAGGGAAAATACAGATTTATTTAAGAAAAAAATAAATAATTTCTTGCAGTCCTTGAAATATATTTAGGCATATATTAGTAAGCAGAGCTAAACATCTGGTACAAGCAAACCACCTCTAGAGCAATGAGGTGTCACTGCGACAAAAATGTACTTTCAAGTCGTTAGCATCACCTTGAATGAAGTAAATGGAACAACTGGTTTTAAATGCTAGACAGTACAGTTTAACATAAAACATGTGAGGTCATAATCACATAGAAACATTTTAAATTTTAAGGGCAGCAGTTCTTGAGCAAACTCTGTTTTTAGAAGAGAGGTCTGATGTTCAGACCTCCATTAGGCCCAGTTACACTGAAATGCAAATAAACTCTCAATGGATACCTATTTATAAAGTTATTTTATCTATGTGTTCCTAGAGGTTCTTAGAGCAAAACATTAAGAGGATTATCTCTTTTCCTTTGAATGAGTTTACTCTCTTAAGGGGGAAAATCAATAATTAGTTTGCGCATTGTTCAATGTCCCCCAACTTAAGCTTCCAGTATATGCTAAAATTCAAAACAGAACTTTTACAAAATGCTTTGAGAAAAAGGCTCTTAATCTGAAAGTACAAGATAACAATCTGGTGTTTGGGATGAGTTGTTCTTATGTATATGTGTGACCTTTACTGAAAGGTATGTGTTCAGCGCATATATTTCACATTGTCCCAAAGTCCCTTGACTCACCCCATCTTCACCCTCAAAAAACCTCCCAAAGCACAAATAAATTAGACAAAAACAATCCAAAATGGAGGAAAGCTACACAATCCCTACAGTAAGATATTGTTCTTTCATTATTGCTATTAATTTTAAATAGAATGCTCCAAATCAGCTGCCTAAAACTTTCAAGCTTGTACAGGTGATATGTTGTGTGTGGAAGACTGGGAAGGACAGATAAGGGAAGGAAAGTTATAGACTAAGGGCATTTTGAGTTGAATGTCTAACTTTGGAGCAAGGACTTGTGCAGATCCTGTCAGTTGATCTTGTTCTGAGGATATAATTTCAGTCACATAAGGTGTTGCAGCATTGCCGAGTATCCTAAAAGAAAGCCAACTACCTCTAGCATGCTGCTGCACCCAGAATAACAGACCCTAGCCTCTCTCTTCTAATCCAGCAATGTTGGTTAACTTGCCAGCTGTGACTGTGTGCTCTTTCAGTCCCATAGCTGCTCCAGCATAGTAAAGTCCTATGAAGGAAGACTATGTCCAAGAAGTGTTATTGAGAGTTAAGAAGTATTTTAAGCCTGTAACCAGATAGCATTCAGGCTATTGAAGATATGTTTAATTTTATTATAATGCATTTATGAGTAATGGAGTGTACAAAAGGATACGCTTAGCAATACTTAACGTTTTACATAACCTCTATTTGCACTTGTATGGCATGACATAGATACCATTGTGACAGGGACTCTAACAACACTTCAGATTGTGGATGTCTCTATGCATCTGAAGACCTGATCTGAGAAGTCATACTTAAGCTAGAAAAAAAGCACAAAACAATATTTATGTAGGTTTTTTTATCATCTTTACTTGATTTTCATTTGGGGAGAGTTGTGTGTGGAATGGTGCAATAGCTCACCAATTATTATTTAAAATACCTGGCTCTACAGGAGAGATTTGATGCTTTGTCTTTGACATCCATACTTCCTATCCTGTTGGCAGACGGTGTTGTTTCATCTCAGTTGAGATTTTGAGGTCATGCTATTAATGTGTCTTTGATTATATGGGTATTAAAGAAAAAATTTAGTCCCATACACCATTACATGTCTTAAAACAAAATTTGTGAAGAATGCCATGAGATAAGATGTTGGCTTTTAGGGAGAGATAAAAATGGAGGGAAATAACACCACATTACTAAAACAGTTCTGTTATCCAGGCTAACCCTGTAGTGACCTTGTTTACTAGCAATAATGGAGATAACAGTGAACACATTCTCTTCAAGTGAAAGCCTTACAGTTGTCCTTTATGGCAGGGACAACCAGGTGGTCTAACCTGCCACACCAGCACTGGAAGTGCTCCTAACTTAATACATTTTCACCTTTTGAATAGCATTTGAGAAATGTAGAGTTCTGGAGAATGATAAATGCACCTAATTTTTTAAGACAAACTAAAGAATGGGAAAGACTTTCATGACGGAACCGGGAATATAAATAAGAGATATGAGGATTAGATCTTTTATGAGTGAGAACAGGATCCATCAGAAGCTAATACTGGGTGGTAAAAAAAGTACTAAAATCCTGGTGTTATCAAAGGAAGTAGTAGTGAAAACTGTTTAAGAAATAATGAAAATGCACAGAGTACAGGCAGTATAAAGGTTCACATCTGCTGAACTGCCCGCATCCCAGCTTTGCTTGTACTGCTCTTCATCACATCCAGCTTGATCCACCTGGGATTCAACGATAAGGAAGTCAGATCCTTGCCTTATTATAGAATCTCCACAGAAGTTTTGTTTATACATTTTTTAGAAAGAAGTGCCTAATGATTCTAAGTGACAAAGATGGGCTCTGCATTTTATTTTGTTCCTCTTTTCCAGCTTTTTTTTTGTACTTCTTTCTGACCAAGTTCTGATTATGGGTTGTCTTGTGATACTAAAACCAAAAGTGTACCAAAAGCTTATGAGCAAATTGAGGCTGAAGGTTAGGAAAAGTGTTCTAATCATCCCAGGAGTGATTGAAAGCATGGATATGTTTTTCCAGTGGGGAAGTGGTGATGGGAAACAAAAGTTGTTTAAGATAGCAGTTGATACTCTGTAAGAGTAGGCTATACAATAAACTAGGACAAGCTTTGGAAATAGCAGCTTTAGCCTGTAAAAGGAAGCATGCGTTTGTCCAAAATGCTGATACGTTTAAGGAGAAGTGTTAGTGCTATATCTACATTCTGTTAATCCCTATGATTTATGGAAAAAGTGTGTGTGTGTCATCCCCCCCATCCCCTGATAAATAACTTGCCTTTTGGGGGCAAGCAAAATGATTGTTGTATTCATAGTGAGATAAAATTATTCTGGGTTTGGTTTGTGTAACCATGACAAGTTGAAGATTATAAATTGACAGCCATACTTAGAGTGAATAGTCAAAAATTAAACCAAACAGCCATGAATAATGGTCTCTAGGGTATTAGCTCAAAAACTGTGGGCTATTAAAGGTACTTCGTATCTGCCTTGGACATGACTGTTCTTGATGACTTGTCCTTGTTTGCGTTTTTTCTTAGAAATTTCTAGTCTTCGCAAATGGAGGACCACATCCTCTTCCTCCATCTAAGTGACAGGGTTTGATTCTTTTGACTTCAGTGCTGGAAATACAAAAGAGTAAGCTGGGAAGTCAGAGTAGCTGTTAATGTTAGAATTAACCTTCTTGATCAGTTTTTCTTTGCTTCACCTTTCTGCCTTCAAAAGCCAGAGATTTCAGGTCTCTAGATAAAGAAATAAAATATAGATCAGAATTTGGAACCCTGTATTTATGACAGATGTAGGCATACCTACAGTCTTGGCAGGTTACTCATTAAGTTTTTATACTGCAGAATTCTTTCTGTTTGCAGTTTAAATCAGTAGGAGATTGCAAAATTCTACAAACTGTGAAAGTGGTTTGATGTTGGGTTTTGGGGTTTTTTTTGTTGTTATGTTTGGTGGACTGCCCCATGCTCTACTTCTGTCTTTCCCTTCTGTAAGGAACAGAAGGCTGCCCTTTCCACATAATATGAGAAGAAATAATAATATGATACAACTTTTGGCATGTCTGGAAGTGGCTGTGGCTTAAGAGTGCAAGCCTCAGTTTTAATGACCACTTCTGGCAATTAAATACGTGTGGATCCATGATTCCTTGGAGAATGTGCTGTGCCTTTGGCACACAGCTAAACAGGACTGACTTTGTCAAAGCCTGCAATGATGGAGATAGTGGTAGTTAATGTATTTCTTGTGCTAACAATAAAAGATTTTGGAATAGGAAAAGAAAGAGGAAGTGTGGGTCTGGGATGATAATATCAGACGAAAGTGGGCTAAAAAGGAAGTAGTTTTTTTATGGGTGTCTTATGTAACCATGATTTGGTGGATGTAATAGGGTATCAGGAACATGTTAGGAAAGAAATATTTTAAGGCATAAATCAGGCTATCTAGAAGAAGTATGCCTCGCATTTGGAAATTAAATTGCCAAAGGTAATCAGGTGACCTTTTTTTTCACTAATATGTCTTGGCAATATGAAACACTGTCTATTTGCTTTCTTGGCAATAGATGTTGTTTAATAGCTTATGACTAGACCAGAGAATCATTTATGGCATAATGGAGTAATAAAATCTCTTTGAATAGATGGCCTACTTACCAAAATATATTAATATAAAAGTACTCTGGAAATTATTTGAGACAGTCTTTCACAAAAGGTATGTTCCAAGACTAGCCTCTTTGACAAGTGTACAGTGTTTGTTAAGCAGCTCGTTTCCTAGATAGTTCTGTCAGTAAGGTGGAAAATGAACAAAGCTTAATTTTTACAGCTTGTAGTTGTAGTGGTGGAAGTTGTTTTTGTTTTTCATTCATTTATGGTTGACTGATGTGCATTGTCCAAAAGTCATGTAGGTTTTGCATTGTGTATGCAAAACAAAATGCAGCATTAATGAATAACAGAACTGCCTGAACTAGTCCTGTTCTATGATGTAAAGACATATCTAGATTCTCAGTTCATCTGTTTGCCCAAGTTGCATGTACTACCATTTCAAATAGACGTTGGTAGGAGTTTCTGTTCTGAAGCTCCCACATTCACGGAGTTCAGAGCAATAAAAGGAATCTGGCACAGAAAACTGTTTGCATAGTTTCAATTTATTTTTCAGTGTAGCATTTGTATTTGTACAGAGAACTGCATCATCTAGCATCTGTAAAGAAACTGGAATGACAAACAGGTGATCCAGCAAAAGGAATCAAATAATTATTATGGCTGATAACTAATGTAGCAGGTGTCAAGCCACCCTGCCTTGTCAATCTTGGTTGTACATCAGTAGGCAGCTTTGATACCTTTCTGCTGTAAACAAAATGCTTTTTCAAGTGAAGATCTGTGCATATCTGCCCACAAAGTTTGCACGAATGATGGGTAAGTGAATTAATGAGCTCAATAAATATCTAGCCATGAATCCAGATTGCATGGTGAAGGGTGTCTCAAAAAGGAATTAGGGTAGAATGAGTATCTAAACTCATGAACAACTACCAAAGGGCCCTAGATTTTCTGCTAATATTTTGTGGTGGAAATGGTATATGTAGTCAATGAAGTAGTACTCATGCTGGAGTATATCTTGCATGGATTTCTGACCCTTTTAGACTTAAATAACAACATTTCACTGTGTATTCAAACATACCCATGAAAACAGCTTATTTTGTTTGTGTATTGGGTTCTTTCAAACCCATTTCCTTCACTGTGTCAATTCTGCTACAATGTAAATGTATCTTCACTTCGTAGATAGCTCTTAGCAGTGGGCATTAGTGGGACATTGACATTTCAGAATGTTACATTTTTCCTTTTGCTCAAAGAAATCTATTCCTTACAATGCCTGCCTCTGTAATGGATCAAGTAATATCAGATGACCATTCCTTTTAATCTATCTGTTATTACCAGATGTTGTGGGCAGAAATGTCCAAAAGTTCTGCTTTTTGGAAATATTAATTTCTAACATAAAGAAACTTCCATGATTTAGAAATACTATCAAAGCTACTATAAATAATAGCTTTGGCCTTTGTTATTAATTTTTTCCCCTAAGCATTTTGTTTGAATTTGGGCTGCTCTGCAAGCTAGGAAGGCAAAGCTTTTAGGCCTAATTTTTGAGGGTAAGTTTTAGCCCTATTCTGTAAGGAAAAGAACTTGCATCCTATGTACATTCTTTGTTTTGATTTAATGTCAATATAAATTTTCTTTTGATTGAAATCTTTGTAATTACTGCTTATTATTTCTACTGTTACTCCACCATTTTACAGACTTATTTACTTATCTCTCCTTATTACATCGTTTTAGTGCCAATTACACAAAATATGATCCATATGTGGATTGTGGTTCACATTTGTAAACTATGTAAACACTGTCAAGCCTTATGAGTTTAAACAGTAGAGTTTACTTCTACTAAGAAGTATTCTTAAGTCCATTATAAACAACACAGTTTTAGAATGATAGTGATTTGTGCAGACAAACTAAAAAAATTAAAAAAAAAAAAATTAATTCAAAATGCAGTTTATAGAAGGTGCAGAAATTAGCTACCTAGTTTTTCAGCTTTGGGATGCAAAGTAAATGTTGAAAAAGAACAACAGCCAAGCCTATAACAAGCCTTTTAAAACCGCAGATGATGTTGAGTGGTATTAGGCTGATTCAAGTCATGCAGTCTCACATAGCGCATAGCTACTTTCTTAAAAGTGTGCTGCACAGCACGTCAGGACCTGGAAATATGTTGCCTGTGTAATGTCAAGACCTGACTCAATCAGCAGTTTATCTTTTGGCCAAGAACAGTAGGATCAAAACATTGGAGTGGTGTGCCCTGGCACTTTAGGTTGTTTCAGAGCAACCTTGTATTGAATAAGCTAAATCTCCTGCATCCTTCTTTCTCCTGGCTACAGTGCACAGCCTGATGTGGCAAGTCAAGAGGATATGCGTGCATCCACCTATGCCTACCTATTCAATAACATAGAAGGATGCGATGGGAGAATCACCGCACTTTGTCTGTATCTTGTATTAAGCTGTCAACGAATATCTAAATCACTTCCTTTTCTGTCACTTCATCCCTCAACTACATCCTTCGAGACACAACACCATTCAGAAAGAACCACCAGAAATACCCTCTAAAATGATATGTAAATCCGGCAATTCATCATGCTCTGTGTAGTACAGGTTTAATTCTTCCTGCTAGGCCTCAATCTGCTGAAACATTACTCTGATATACAGTACAAAAGCAGTAACAAAGATGTTCATATCAGCCCATTGTAAGCTGGTGGCAGGGAGAGAAATCAATGAAGCCCAGGGGACAATAGCTGGGGTTTAAACAGGCTGCAGAAATTTGCTAAGACACAGACAAAAGGCCTGCGTTGAAAAGCGGGCGGCCGAGGAATTCCTCGGGCTCCATTATAAGTCCGAAACAATCCTCACTTAGAGAGTGGATTTGCATCTCTAATAGGGTTCAGGCTCTGTTTGTGAAAGGCTTTCGCTAGGGCTGACCCCATCTCTCAAGATCACATTGATACCCAGCACCTTGCCTCTGCCCTGTCCCGCGCTGCACAGGGCAGTATCATGGGAAAATGCACCCACTTAAAAGGAAGCGGAGGAAGGCAAAAAAAATTAAAGGCTTGAGGCAGTTTTGGTGGTACTTAGCAGGGAAAATTACTTTGGCAAATAATAGAACCTACTGCTGGTAATTACTGCTAACAAGCTTCCCCCAACCCAAATGTGACACTTGGACTGATGTGAGAAAAGCTGATATAGGCCAAGCTTATTAAGCCTGAAAGAAAGGAAGCTCTTCCCTATAAAAATACAGCACTTGGAACCTGCAAATCCTGTAATCTAGTGTTACCGATTATCCATTAAAATAGAAAATAGAGCTGTAATATTTTAGGTCCTTTTGAGTGAATGCAGTGCCAGATGCTCTAATCTGAAGTGATTTTAAATGAAAAAATATTTTTGTTTCATTCATGTGCTCCTGGTTAAACCAAACTTGTCTTTACTTATGCCATCTTCTTCCAGAGCTAGGCAACAGTCTGTCTTTTAACAGAACAATATCATTAACATGGTGCTAAGTTTTCTGAAAACACAACAGTCTTTACTCTTGGAAAAAATACTTTGAGTCAAGTGAATCCCTCTTCAAACCCTCCTGTGTGTAGGTTCCATATGTACACGGGCCTCCCTGCTCTCTCCAAGCTTTGTTTATGTAAAAGAATTGATCCTAAAAAAAAAAAAAAAATTAAATTAGAACCACACTAAAGTCTTCTATAAGTGAGCTAGAGTACTTCAAATAATTTTCTCAAAACTAGGACTTAATTACTAAACTTCAGTATTCTTAAGAGCAGAGGGCTATAAGTATTTTTCTCCATGCTCTTCCCAGTAAACCTGCATTATGTAAAAGCATCTTTGCACTAAGATCAACTCATCTGTGTTATGTCTGCTCTTTCTAGAAGTCCTCTATCTACTGCATTGCTTACGTTGAGTCAGGTTCAGTTATTTTATTTACTGCTTAAAAGATACTAGAAGAGAAGATGTATATATGGCAGAGGTGCCCAAAAAGACTACAAGGACCAACAGTTACAGGCTGCCACAAGGGAAACACCAGCCAAAAAAAAGGGGAAAATCATTCTTTGTCATGAGCAAAGTGAAGCTCTGAAATAAGCTGAAAGATGCTGAAGAATCTCCATCCTTGGGAAATTGTTATCTTGGCTACATTGGACACTAAGCTTCCTAGTATAACTCAGAGGTTGGTCCTGCTTGGAGCAGGAGGTTGGACTGCAAGTCCTCCAGAGGTCCTTTCCAACGTAATCTTTGTATAGATCCATGAAATTTGCCATAGTACACTTGGCTCATTATTCCTGTTTTCTCTCTTTCTGTGTTCTGACAATCTCTAAGCAGAGAGATTACATCTTTGGATACCTATTACATTTTTGGGTAGTGCAAACCAGAAACAGTAACTGAGAATTAGGAGCATGAATATTCACAACTGAAACTTGCTGAAAACAATCTCTAGTGTGCAGTAGCCTGCTGCATAAGACATATATTCTTGTTGCTACAAAACCAAGATTGATATGTAGGTATGTGTATTTTTATTTTTTGGGGTTGTTTATTTGTTTGTGGGGTTTTTGTTTGTTTTGCTTTATTTATTAAGAAACTTGTTTACCAGCTTGGATTTCAGAAAATTTTTGAGACTGTGGTGTCATAGAAGTACTTCAATGTATAGGCTCTTTCTGGACCAAATTGAGCAAGCTGAATCTTTAGGAATTTGATAGTTGTTTTGCTGCAAAACCATGTGGAATTCTCGGTATATGTAGTTTTTGTGAAGTTGTGCTCACTTCTTCATCAAGAAACTTAGATAAATTCTGTTACACTAATGCATCTTTACAAATTTTGATTAGAGAAAGAAAAATGTAGATTGCAGGGCATTTTCTTAAATAATAAGCAAATTATGCTGTTAGAAGATTTCAACATAATGATGCATGTCTGAACTTTTAGTGTGCAGAATAAATAAAATATTTGTGTCTATATAGCATTTTGATACGTTACTAAATTGCACAGAACATATTAATCGTTATTCCATAGAATGTTTTTCTTTTAAGGCTTAGATTTGTAGGCTTGTTTTTTCCCTTTGTGTTCAGGGAAGCTGTTATAGCTATAAGATGGAATCTCATTACTGTGTATAATTGTAATTATGTAAATAAGGTTACTTCTGCCTATCTTATGTTTAAAAAGCCAAAGGAAAATGTCGATGGTCTAGTTAGTGTGATGCATTCAAAATGACTCTGAATACAGCTGCTGAACTTTTCCATAACATTTGAAGACCTTCCTTATCTAAAAATGTGACTAGAGGTCATCCTGACCAGCTGTTATTTTTGTGTTTGTTCACCTCATAATTTAGAAGAAGAATCATTGTTGTTATCTAGTTAAAAAAGTACTCTGATCATAAGCACCTTAAATTAAGAACAAGCTTATATGTATACTCTATATAATTTTGGTGGGTTGAGGAGTTTGTGTTGGTTTTCCCTTCTTTCTTCTTAATAGAAAGCCAAGACAAAAATCATGAAGAAAGTGGATGATAACAAGGACTGGGACTAGGTTGCTGCTTGTTGTTATCATCTTGGACATTTCACCCTTCCAGGGGCTTTATGTTTGTAGTCTGTCCCTCCCCTCTTTCAAGAAAAATTAATCATCTTGTGGGTTGTAAATCTTGACTGTAAATTTAGTTGCTTCTATCAGGAGACTTCATTCCAACTGAATTATGTCACCAGGGTACAGACATGAAATTGGTTTCCAATAGCACCTTGATCTTAAGTACATTGTGAGGTGGAGTCAGTATCATTGTTTGCTTATGCAGATGAGGAAACAGAGGCACAGAGAGAAGAAATCACTTTTCAAGGTCATTTGAATTAAGCTGGGCACACTGCTGACTCATATTAAGCTGGCTGTCCACCAGCACCCCCAGTCCTTTTCTGCCAGGCAGCTTTCCAGTCACTCTTTCCTAAACCCATGCTGGCTGGCCCTGACCCCTAGGCTGCCCTGCAATGGCTGTGAGAGCTCGCTCAAGATGATCCTCTCCACGATCTTTCCTGGTACTGAAGTCAGGCTGACAGGCCTGTAGTTCCCCAGATCCTCCTTCCAGCCTTTCTTGTAGACAG